>JAYWLI010000015.1:435000-500000 GCA_037074505.1 Albizia julibrissin | reverse complement strand
ATATAGCTAACTATGAGTGACTTACGTACCTTTAGATCCGTACGTAAAAGTACACCCCATTTGCGTTCACCTTTTCGGTTTATTTGAATTCCGTTCTCAGATCAGATTAGATACTATGAACTCTTAGTCAGACTGTATAATAGGCATACGAGACCTAACTAAATGGATTGCTAGCAGTGAGAATACCCGATGTTAAACCCGATTGAATCAGCTCTTGCGAGAATATCCCATGCTGTTAGATCAATGGGAGTAAAGTCCGCCTATCCATCAACATAAAGTCAAGACTCTGTCTCCTGTCAACTGCTCTTGGTTAGCGGTGAGGTAAAGAAAAATAAGTGGAATTCACTCATGGTCACAAGAGAAAGCTGTTCTTGTTCACGCCTCCGCTCTTCTCTTTTCTGGTATTGGTCCTTGAGTAAGGGCATTGGGATTAGGCCTAAGCGCTGCTATTTTAGCTGTTGGTGCTTTTCATAGCGGTACATTTCTTTTTTGAAAAAAGTTCTCTCCTTTTCGGCAAAAGATAAGTAGTAGACCTAACCTAGCTCATGAGCTCTCACTATCAAAGATTTTTTCTTCCGCTGCTTGGTGCAAATAAATTCGTGACATGGTAGCGCCTAATAGGAATTGTCATGATCTTCATATAAGAAAGCCTCTTGATGCGAGGGAACCTAAATTTAGCAAAATAAGGGCTCCTCATCCCGACATGAGCCTAAGATATCTTAAGTGCTTTTGTTGGCCAAAGTAACAAAAAGGGTTTTCAAACAGAGTTGAGGATGTTTCATTTCAATAGCATACAAAACCTATTCTGGTGGATCGTAGTCCCTTATGTGGAATTTCGCCAGTAGCCTGTACATCTAACTTAATCCAAGCTGGAATCGACTCTTTTTTAGGGGCTTTCGTAGCTTCACTCGTGAGACATGTGTAATACGAAGAGAACCCTGTAAAAAGATCTCCGAAAAAGCCTTCCGTTCCGAGTCATAACATCAGCATTGCAATTGTGTAATTTCCCAATAAAGGCTGCCCACTCTCTATAAGGGATACCTGTGGCACTGCGAGTGAAACAAAAGTTATCATAACCACGAGAAAATAGTATTAGGATCGACTTACTGAATCGCGTTAAGAAATCCTTAAGGAAAAGAAAGACAAGAGGTCCTAGTTGAATTAGCTTCCAATCCTAGCATACTCAAGTCAACATTCCCAAGGCACCAGCATAATCCGAGTGTCTCCACTCGCTAAGCAGTGAGATCTACTTCTTTCCAAGAAAAGAAAAAGAGATGGAACAACAATGCGTATAATGAAGGGATTGGAAGCTAGAGGAGAGGAGCGAAGAACGGCTCAGGAAGAGAATCCGCTTTGACAGAAGTTTCAGTATCCCGTCGTGTGGTGTGAGTTTTCTCTCTTGCTAGAGTATGGAGTCAGGCACAACAGCCCAATCAAACAAACAATGAGAATCGGCTTGACTAACTTATGCCAAGATATTCTTGACCTTTGCTTTCATTAGCTTTCTTCCTCAGACAATAAGTTTAGCCATTCCTATCTCAAATGAGTCCGGTAGGATTGTTCCTCTTCAAACAAAGGAAAAAAGGATTCTTTATGATCCAACTCCCCCTTCCAAATGGTCTTGAGCCCTAGCACCACCCTTAATGCCAAAATTTCCCTAGAATCCTGAGGTTCTCCTTCTTCACCTCTCTTTCCCATCAAGCCTCTTCAAGGAAGCTAGCTCAAGACCCTCTGGCGGATCAAGACGACTGACGAAAGGAGGAGAAAGGACGGATCACCTGCCGATCTGTGATCAAACAAAACTATACCTGAAGAATGGGATACAGATTGACCGGCGCAAAAGCCATCTCTATCAATCTACGCTCATTGATGAGACGGCGACATAGAGAAGAAGAACCCTTTCTCACCCCCCCTTTCACTTAAAAGTAAAGAAGAAATACGGAATCCAAATTGGGTTCCATCGAATAGCGAATGCACTTGCGGTTAAGACAGGTCCTGCATCTCCTACCTAATGCAATTGACCGACCCGGCATCTCTTTCGTTCAAACAAATATGCCTTCGCTTCAAGACGCTATTTACCAATAAAAAAAGGTTTTTATCACTTACTTGCGGAAAAAGACACTACCCTTTTGAATTGAAGAAGCCGAAGGGGTGAACGAGCGCTGCGGTAACGAGCCGTAAGAAAGATGAGCGGAGCATTCCTTCCGCCGGCCTTTATAGGAGTAGGAGAGCGTGGTGAGATAGATAGACGTCCAATCCTGCAGCAGCTAGTTGCTCGGCCTTAGTCTTGGGCGGATCTCACACTTCAATCAACCCCTTCGTACTGCAATCCAATCAATCGATCGATCAATAGGCGGAGATCTTTTGTTTGGGCCGGTAGCTAAAAAAAAGAAAGTCCTCCATATCTAGCCAACTAGCTAGCAGCATAGCATTAGCTTCAATTGAACAAGCTCAACCTTGAAAAAGAAAGGTGGTAGGCCGAAGAATCGTTGAACGCTTCAACTTGGCCACTGAAGAAGGCGAGAGAGTGGGAAAACTTTTTGCTTACTGCCATGCCATGGTTTAAGCTTTAGGCTCCATAGACGGAACTTTTTTTTAGGTATTAGGGAGGGGAGGACACCACTCAGCACCTAAGGTGGGGTTCAATACCTAACAAAAACGGCCAAAAGAAAAAAATAGAGATGTATGGCTGAGGGGAGGAGAGAAAGAACGCATGCATGGGGATTCTGTCTGTCGGAGGTTCGAGAATCTATGATAGGAGATCTAAGGCTAAGGAAGAATTAATGGAAGTCCATTACTGAGAGAAGTGGTGATCTCGTCTTGCTTGCTGGGAGAGAGAAAGCTTCCGGACCACCTTTTCCAGCCAGATAGCGAGCGATCACTCAGCAATGAACACTAACTGAAAGCGGCCGGGAATGAGTACCTATCCCTTACGGGAATCGAACCCGTGTCTTCGACATGAAAAGACGATGTCCTAACCACTGGACGAAAGGGACCAAAAAGCCATTCTTCATATACCTCAGCTCCGAGAATAGAAGTGGTTCGTTTTCTTTCTATACGCAATTCAAGATTTCGTTTGTGTTCATGTTGGCGATTTCTGATGTGAATTCGGCGGGTCGTCCCCCCTTCCTACGGGTTCCCCCACCGACCCAGTGACACACCAACCACGCCCCTTCCCTTTCTCCGATCATAAAGCCCCCTGATCCCTTTCTTTGCCTTTCATCCTCCCTGAACAGAATAAGTAAGGCCCCGTTTTTTTAGAATTCAAAAAAGAAAGGGCGAAGCGCCCGTTTGAAGTGGCGAAGGCCTATGATATAGTAAGAAAGAAAGTACGTTAAGGTTACGAAGTAAGGTCAGCTGGTTAAGGAAAGCTCAGGTTATGAAATCGCTTAGCCGTTAATTAATTAATTTAATTTAAATTAAGTAGTAGTGAGGCTCAGGTACGGAGCCTTCCACTGTGGACCGAGACTACGCAAAGGTAGAACACCATAGAAACTTCGCTTACTTTATCATAAACCTTGATTTCGCTACGAAAAATAAGAACCCGGAATAGCGGAAATCGGTTCGTGTTCCGCTTCCAAAGTCAGTCGTCTTTGCCCAAGTGTGAACTGCAGACGACTCTCCAGTGGTTCCATTTCTTCTTACTTGACTTCTGGGTCAACCCAACCCGAATGGGAAGAAGAGGGTCAGCCAAACAGCGGTCCACTTTGTACATTTGCTGAGGCAGACCAATCGGGCATTTTAGAAAAGGGAAGGGAACTTTTCGCCGAAGGTTCGGAGACGCTCGACTGGTAAGGAGAGGAGGCCTAGGAAGGAGGCGGGAAGCGGTAGCTTCTAGAATGCAAGCTTATCCTTGACTTTTTTTAGAGCGTACCGCTATTGAATAAAAAAAGGTTTATAGATGAAGTAATCGGAGTGACAAATGATTACGGTTGCGGAAACCGGAGAAAGTAGGGAACCCTTTGAATCAAAGTAGCGACGAGCCGAGTACTTCGACTACAGGGGGGGGAAAGCTTCGTAGACAGCTTCGCGTCCTCGCCGCTTCTTTCTGGCGACTAGCTTCTCAAGTGGGTGGCTTGGTAAGCAAGCTACCTTCAGCATCGGTCAAATCCCTATCAATAATAGGCCGGAATGGTGGGGAATGAGGCCCTCCCTACTTCAATGGAAAGGGGGGAATCGCCGTTTCACAGCCGCTCCTCTACAACTACCTTTCGCCCAACATGATCACGAACGAAGACAGAGAATTGCGTAGATAGAAGGACGAAACCAACCAACCCACTTGTCCTGATCGGAACGATTGAAGAAAGAAAGAGAATGGTGGCCCCTTTCGCCCAGGGGGCATCGTCGGAGAACAATGTCGGGGACAGGGTGAGAACCTTCCGTTGGTTACGCCCTTTCAGTGTTGGTTCTTCCATATTTAGATATGGCCAGATAGAGATCTATATCTTTCTATCTATCGATAGAAAGATATATTGAGAAATGGATATTGATCTGGTTTCAAGATCTATGAACAAGATAGATCCCTAAATATCCATTTGAAAAAAGTCAACAATGGGGCGGAGCCAGCTGAAGGAAGGGCGCTAACGCGCCCCTGCAATCTTTCTAAAGCAAGAAGCGAGAAACTTGACTTTGAGAAATTAACTCAGCAATCTTCCCTCCTCTCCCCGTTCGTTCTACCGTCCAAAACAAGGCCGTATGGAGTATAGCCAAGTGGTAAGGCATCGGTTTTTGGTACCGGCATGCAAAGGTTCGAATCCTTTTACTCCAGATTATGAACACCCGATCGGATCTGTCAAGAACGAGCTGACGACTACAGGGGAAGCGGCTGATTGCAGTCCCTGAGCCCAGCCCGGGCGGGAGGAATGCATGGTTCCCTGGCGCTTCATGGGACGGGCGTTCGCTGTCCCCCTCCCTCTAGCACAATCTTACTCTTTCTTTGAACTCTAACAATTTTTTATCCCAGTCCTAGAAATATTAAACTTATCCCAATAGGAAATCACATGAAAGTCTTGCTTGTCATAGAGATTGGCTTAGTGTTAAGTGTACCGTAGCAGGCAATGCTAATTGTCTCATACTCAATTCACATTGCCTCTTCTTTCTCTTAGGAGTGATGTAGAGGTCAAGTTGCAAGAATCCGCTTTTAGAGAATACGCTTCATTTTTTGGGGCTTTATATCAATTCATTTCTTTTTCTCGATGCTTTGAATAGCCCTAGTCTGATAGCGGAGTTAAGTGGAGAAGTAAGTAGAGTAGCAAACCTGTTGTCAAGGAAGGTTGTTTGTTAGCGCTCACGGTAAAGAGGGACTGATTCTTAGGTGACAGCATTCCAGCGAGCCTCTCCTAGGCCAGCTTCTGATCTCATCAAGCAGTGCGATAGGGAAAGGGCTATAAAATAAGGTCAAGATCAAGTCTATTGAGCTCCGATTAGTTCACTCTAGCTTTAGGATCGGTGCAGCAAATCTGTAATTCTTCTTTCTAGATTGTTCATGCCAGCACGGAGAATGCCCGTTTGGTGTTCAGTGAAAGAAAGCTACACAGGCCTAGTTGGAACAAAGTCAGGACCGTGGGCATTCCTCTACGATCGATAGACCGACCAATGAATAACATAGAAAAAGAAGATACATTTCAGTAGTCCACCTCCTCTTCTCTTAGAAAAGCGGGACTCCGTCTTAGGCAGACGAAGAAGGAAAGGCGATTCCATCCCGATCTCTGTTCCCGATTCAGTTTTAGTCATAGTATAAACCATAGATGAGAAAAGCAGCGAGCACTTCATACCAGCAATCAAACTCCATAGAAAAGGCGTAAGGTAACTCTCAGAGTTTCATCTTCTGCGGATGCTTTAGCTGCAGCAGCTTTCTATTATTATTCTGCTTCAGCTGATCCTTCAGCGTCTGTTTCTGACTTCTTTGGGATTTTGAAATGAAATTCATTCATTTCCTCTTGGCTATTATTCCTTCCTGTCTCTCTTCTAGTGATCTAAGGAGGGATTTTTTTCATAGAGCTGGATGTAGCTACTTTAGGTTTCTATCAAGCTAGGCCAGCTAAGAATGTCTTTGATGGTAGCTTTGTTCCTACTAGTAGTTTTAGATCAAGATAGAACAACTAATAAGAAAGAAGATCTAGGAATAAGGTAGTTCCTGTAAGCCAAGCAGCTATCGAAGAGCGTAGGAGAGAGATCAAAGAGTAGTCCTCTTGTGACAGACAACCTTAGAAGCGGATTCCTATCCTTTTGTTGTGAGGCTGACTTGAGAAGTTCTGCTCGTGTAGCTCTCTTTGACTCCTTATGTTTGTTGGGAGTAAGTATTTCCATACTCCTGAGGCGACAGATGCTTTCTCTCTCTCTAGGCGCAGACTTCTTCTTTTCGGCCCTGAGAGCTGGGAGTCTTATCTGGGAGAGCGGTTCACTCGTCAGATTGATGGAGTCGTCCGAGTGCCGATTGATCCTCCTACTCATATGACTTGACTTTTTAGGTCCATTCCTGCTATGGATGATCGACCTCTTGAGGAGAGACTGAAGGCAGCGGATATGGATTACCTCACTTTCAGGAGCATCTCCATTGGCTTCATTGTGGATGTCACCCCTGTCCTTGGTGGTATGATGGTCGGGGGCAAGGTACTTGACCACTGGCTGGTAAATCTTCTTTCCCTTTTTATATTCCTTGATAGAATCTTTCTGAACTTGTGCTGACTTTCTACCTTTGTTTTACCTTGCAGCATCACATACGCCCCAATCAGGTTTTGATCACCAGGACAGAGCAGTCTCGGATGCAGGCGTTGATAGCCAGTCAGCAGCAGGAGATTCAGGCGCTGAGGGATCAGATAGTGAGTTCGTTCTCCTATTTACCGTAGATGACTTGTCCTCCTTTGAGACTGAGTCACTGCCTCATTATGATGATCCTGAGGCCACTGGCTCTGTGACCTGGGTTCCTGAGCAGCAAGATGGCCAAGAAAAGGACCAGGGAGATGGGGTACCTATCTCCCTTCAAGCGAACAAAGAAGATGCCACTCAGTTAAAGTCTCTGCCAGTATCGACACCTCAGGCTCTGGGAAGTGAGAAGGAACAGCAGAATCAAGAAGAACAAGGTCAATCTCTATCGAACAACTCTCATGAATATTTGACCTCTGGCTATTCACAACATTTTCTATTTCCTCATCCAAATTTCAGGCGTAATTAATATTCCGTCCCACGAAGAAGTCATTAGACATCTTAAAGAAGCTCAGAATAATCAGCCTGCAGCCTGAAATCCACTACCAAGAGCTTCCTCCAAGTATAGACTCCTCTAAAATCATGGTATTGGACTTACGAAAGGCAAGCCTTATTCCCAGCTATTGAACTCTAACAAAACTCTTCACAATGCTTAACGCCCATATGTTCATTCTTTCTTTTCTTTTCATGTTTCCATGCGGATAAGGGTCTCCTCACAAGTAACTGCTTCAGAACAGAGTCCAGAAAGGGATTTCCAGCCTTTATCTCTATTGAACAACACACTAGAGGTAATAGTGACTCCTTCCAAACTAGCAACAACTGCTGATGTGGAGATGTCAGAACATGGAACTGTTGTAGAGACCGCATCTCAGCACAAAGACAAATCACCAGCGTCTGGTCGTGAGGTATCTTATATTCCAGACATTCCAAACACGAAGGGTACTGAACTTGAGACTTCTGCTCGGCTGGCTGTGAGCGAAATTCCTTCTGAAGATGGAGATCAGGCTGTAAAAACGCTGTGGAGATTATGGGAGTTGGGCGACAATACCTCATCTCTTATGTTTGATGTCAGTGCATTGATTGGCAATCTCAAAGGAAAGGCTGCGACACTTCAGAAATGGATTCAACGAGGTCTATTAGCAGACCGTCGTGAGGAGAGACTATGTCAACCCAGAGATAGCAACGAGACTTCTTTAACAGCCCCCAGACCCTTAGCACAGAATCCTGAGTATCAGATCATGTACCGATGGATGAGTCCCCCCTTTTCCTGTAGGATGGTCGAAGATCAAAAGGATAAATGATAACAAATTATCTCTATGAATCTCTTTCCTGTAGCTAGCCGCTGATAGTCAGTCTTTCTCCTTTCCTTACTTGCAAGCTCTCTAAGCTTTCTCTTTACTGGTAGTTCCTAAGGTTTATAGCACGCTAGGCTAGATAAGAATATATTAGATCTTGCTGTTGCTCCATACAGGTAGCTAGTCGAAAGGAGAGTTTCTCTTCTAGTGATCTAAGGAAGAGTTTGATTCATAGAGCTAGATGTGGCTCCTGTAGGGGTTCGAACAAGCTAGAATAAGATAGAACTCATTATATCGATCTAGCCTGTAGCTAGGCGAATGTAGTTCCTACTCTAAGACAAGACGAAGACGGAAGAGCCTATCGGTTGTAGCTTCTCGTCTGCTTGTCTTCTCTATAGGTTTAGAGGAAGCAAGGATGATAATGGATATCTTTTTTATGGCACTCCTGAAGCATCCCAAAATTGGATATTCTAATGAGTTTAATGCGCCTACTTTGCTTGGGCTGTAAGCTAAGTCTTGGTATTGCCGGTATCTTCCCATAGGATATAGTGTACTCCCTTGCCCTACTAGGCCCTCTCCTCCCTACGCTTCTTTGGGCTCCGGACTGAATGGAATAGCGCTAGCTAAAAGTTCGGAGGCTTGGCTTCCCGAAAGCATTGATTGAATAGCACAGGAGTAGGAGTAGCACAAGGGGGAGGGCGGGTTCATTCTTCCGTCTTTTGTTGGCTGGATAGAATATCCTTTCGTAATCGTATATAAAGTAGGTAGCCTGCCTTTCCTTTCACGCTAGTGCTCCTTCATTGACTGTGTAGGCTTGAGCTTTTACTTTGACTGTTTTACTTTCTTACTTATTTACTGCACCTTAATAGAATGCCAATGAGGCAGGATGCGTAAGACATTTAATTGTAAGTCGAAGAAGAGAAAGCCCTACTTATTTGTCTAAGAAGGTAGTGCTAACTAACTGAATGCCAATACTTTTCACAGTTTGACTCGATTCTGCTCCCCGGGCCTTAGCAGCGCACCCCCTCACCCGCTTCCCTCGACTGCCTTCATAGAAGAGGGGGATTTCGAAGAATGGAAATTCAATTCAAGAGAGGCGGTCAAGGTTGGAAGGAATCGAAGGCTTAGTTAGAAAAAATGGTCCCACAAGCGGAAAACACGTTCAAATTCAATCGCTCACGGCAGAGAGAGAAATCAGTATCGAAAGGATAGACGAACCCGGCCGGATGGGGCTTCCCTGCTATGCTATTAGACCAGGATTGATTAGCTGAGGGACCACTACGGGACTTAGGCAAAGCTACCAGGCTAGACGAAATCGATGCCACCTTACTCTCCTTCTCAAAGATAGAGGGCAAGGCAACTAAGGGAACACGGATTATCTCGCTCGGGAATCATGACTCATGGTCCACCTCACTCCCTGAGTGAATAGAGAAAAATGTAATTCCTTACTTGAACTTAAAGGCAGAAGGGACGCATTCTAAACTCAAAGCAAAGGAAATTAACACTTCTACCACCTCATTAGATCCATGCCACTTCGAATGATGGAAAAGAGAATGCAAGAACTCAAAAGCCAGTCCCTCCCTTCAAACAATAGATACAGAAAGCGGAAAGAGAAATTTGTCTTTACAAAATTTAAGGTAGACTGATGTCATAGCAATCCTTAAAACTAAGCAGTGATCCATAAACCTCACGAATATCAGTAACCAATCGAAAACTGGATTCACAGGCAAACCAGACTGACTTACCACAGACAGTAGGGCAGAGAATTTCTTCCATTTTCTTAATAAGATCAGTAAGAAAGCAGCAAAGAAGAATAGCAGAAGTGAAGTTATTTAGGGGGGATCTTTTCACTCTTTCTAGATGCAAGCAAGAATAGTCAGTGTCAGTCTAGCGACTTCTTGATAGCATTGGTCTCGTCCCTCGGGACCGGGCTAAAGAGCCAAGAATAGAAGCGATTCAACCAGAGTGAAATTCCTTACTTATCCCCGCTCTCAAGGAAGCTCGGGAGGAGAGGGGAAGAATTCTAATCAAAGTGAAGTATGACAAGCAAAAATCCTTTGAATGAATGCCTTAGTAAGGTAAGGTAAGCTCCTTCATGTCTTTGCTCCCGCAAGCGGGAAGTACTCCTATCTTTTTAAACAAAGGGAGAGAGAGGAGGAAGGCAGAGATAGCAAAGCCTTTAGTGGAGAGAGATAGGGCATGCCAAAGACTTTTTACCGGATTACCAGATTGCTAGTATGGGGATATCCCCTTCGTACCTTTATGACTTTCTTACCTGCTTAACTCTCCTTCGGACCCTTTACCGCTTTACTGTTACAAGAGTCTTTATCACTTAAGGAGCAATAGATGGAATTAGTGATAGCTGTACCAATTAGAGGAAGGAAGGCAGCAATAACTCTTCTTTCTAAGAAAAAAACATACCCTAATCTTGCCTTTTCATCACAGGCACAATATTATAGAGCCATTCGGCATACCTGGTTGGTCGTATAAATCTGGCTCTGAGAAGCCTTTCCACCTCTCCCTTTACTTTAGGAATTCTATCAGGAGCCATTCTTCTCGGTGTTTGCTTGTACGGCTTGAAACCCTCCTTGATGGGAAAGCTGGTTATTTGAAAGTGCCCCGAAACTATCTTGAAAATGTCTTCTATAAGATAGAGCTCGTGTCAATCGAATGGGAAAACCTTTTTCCTCTTTCTTGCTTGTTTAGCTTCTCCTTCTTCCTCGGGCATTCAGCCTTAGGGTAAGCGGGTGAACTCTAGAATATTGGGGGTTGATTCTAGCTAAAGCTAAAATATCTAAAACGAATAGGTAAGGGAACTGCATCTTTCACTAATGTACCAACTTGAGTTGGGCGGACAACTCGCAGACTAGCTTGGCGAAAGCATGGAATAGAGGCTCTCGACTCTCTTTGGCGGGATCCCTAGTTCGTATCGTCTATCGGCTCCCAATTTGAATTGCTCGAATTAAGTAAAGGAATGGCTTTCTCTCTGGGGAATTCCATCAATCAATACTGATCGTAGACAATTGACATTAAGTGGGAAGAGTAGACTTCAAGTATTGGACTTACGTGAGTTGGTCGGGTCAAGGACCTGGGGCAGTCGCTACGGAGTAGACTTGAAACCGAGCGGGAACATGGCTGGGAGTAGCCTTTAACAGTGCTGGTCTACCCCGATTTACCCATTGAGAGGTTTTTTGGTTTCGCCACCCCTATTTCATTAGTGGAGCTCTATTGAGAAAGACCTTGGAATTGGCCAATCACCAAGGGCGATGTTAGGTTAGCATTCTGTTAGAACGAATAGAACGAACTCGAGTTCAGTTCACCGGTACGGCACAGCCGGGAAGAGCGGAGAAAGGTACAGCACAACTATCATGCTTTTTCAGAAAGAATCCCACATAAATAAGCTTCCGAAAGAAGGGAAGGCTCACTTCACTAGAGCGCTATCTACATTCATGCTTTCTTTATCTCAATCTCCTGAGCGAAAGCCGATAGCGGGAGCGAAGAACGAAGTGAGAGGGTTGAAGCTTCCTTGTTAGAGTAAGTTCTTTCATACCTTAGACAGCTTTCATCCCTATCTAAGTCGTTGGCAGTTGCTAGTAAGTCAGTAGCAGCCTTTAGAGCTGGGATAAGTTGGGTAAGAATGTAAGAGGTTACTGATGCTCAGATGATCGACCGATAGGGATAGGAAAGGCTTTGGCTCTTCAAGACGTAGATCTCGAGCTTTGCGAGAGCAGACCAATAGTAGCTTAGGGAGAGGAAAGTAGGCCTGCGGGAGAAAGAATTCAGTCAACTCGGCTTAGGCTTGCTACTGCCTTATTAAAGTAGGGCTCCGCTCGTCCCGATGAGCTAACTTCTGACCTGACCTTATAATGCCTTTTACTTTACTGTAACAGCACCAATCTAATCCCCTGTAACAGACAGCACCGAAAGGAAATAAAGGAGAACCCATTTGCTACTCAAAGGCACTCACTACTTTAACTTTACGCGCACGCGCGGGCTGGGCTCTCCAAGACATAGACCTCTCTCTAGCGTAGCGGTCGAATTGGGAAGTGCTCCTTGCTTCACTTTTGAAGTCATGAACTCAGGAACTGGCTTTCTTTCAGAAAGACCTGAACTTACTATTACTTAAGGAATTCTCAAAAAAAGCTAGTCTGCAGCCAGCCCGTGGAAAGTTAGCTAGTCTCCTAAACGAACCCAGTAGGCTTCCTTGTGTGACTTTTTTAGCTTATAGGATTCTCCCTGAGTTAGGAATCCCAATTAAAGTCCAATCCCTTTCTCTGTCTTAATGGTATAGCTCGAGTCCGTTGGAGTATCTTGCCAAGTACTACCTGGTTCTATCAAACCATAGACGGACCTATAAGCACATAAGCCTTTGCTTTTGGGTAACATATGATGTCAAATCATAAGAATCACAGGATGGTTCCTACTAGCTCTCCCCTTGCTTTGCTTTCGGGCGTCTCAATCCCGTCTAAAGCTCAATCCACAGAAGTTGCTGAATCGGCAATAAAGTCAGCCGAACCGGAGTCTGCTGTTTATGTCTTAGTTAGTGTCTTGTACCCGAGGAATAAAGGGGATCTGATCCGGGTATTTGATAGGGCGAGCACTTCTCCGGCTCCGGCTGGGTTTGGTTTAATATATGGATCAGTCCTCCGCTCCGAAAAAAGAAGCGACAATGGAGCCTTAGAATCAATAAGGGCAGAAACATATTGATTTGGTGCTTTAGGTTTAGTATGGGCAATAGGAATAGGAAAAGGCGCTACCTAGGAAGTTCTCTTGAGTTGAGTGATCTTTCGCTTTTTACGATTCCTGTTAGCGTTAGCGAATTTGCCGCTTGAAGGTTTGAAGGCTTAACCGCAGTTATTGATTGAATCCGCATCTGGCAGCTGTTTTCACGCAATTTCTCTTTCAAAAGAAAAGAATGACGTAGGTAGAAAAAAAAATAAGAGTATAAAGCTTAAGGCATAGTAGCTCTATTTAAGGGAACGACTTAGCGAATGAAATGGAAAGTGAGAGTAGAGGGAGAGTTATAAGGTCAGTCGAAAGATCAAGATAGGCATCTTTGCCGGTTGAAGGCCTTTCTCTTCTCCTCCTGGGATTCCATTAAGGGAGTTCAGCCGAGGGATAAGCTGTTCTTGCGTCAGCCTTTAGCTCGGCAGTAGAATTAGCTTAGCTGTTAGCAGTGGTAATAGTCTATTCTATAGAGAAGCCTTAGGCCAATTGGACTGAATGTGGTATGGCAGCAGTAGCAAGGGGGCCACATTCATTAGTAAGGCAAGCTGTAACTGTTGCTAAGGATGCAGCTAAGGAAGCGAAAGTCTCTACTACTGCTTATGGAGTGATGTTCTGTGGTTGCTTTATGTGTAAAGTCAAAGAAAAGGTTAGGCCATGAAGTCCAGTTAGTAAGGAGGTCCTTTTTCCTGTGCAAGGAGTTCTTTAATTTGCTTTAGGGAGCGTGCTGCGTTTATAAGCAACTTAACCGGTAAATACGTTGTAGCGATAAACTACTATTATAATATAACACCCTGAAATCAATGTAGTGAGACCCGACTCTGAAGAGGCAAAGGTAACAATGGCGACCATGTACCTCACTGGTGATGCCAAGCTATGGTGGCGCACCAATGAGAGAGAAAGCGGTCATTCCACCATTAGGACGACTTGAAGCGTGAGCTGAAGAATCAGTTCCTTCCTGAGAATGTGGAGTTCATTGCTCGCCGGAAGTTGAGGCAACAAAGAGATTCGGATAAGAAAGTCCACGGGATAGGTTGGCTCGAAAAGCTAGCTCTGATGTATGCCTTCCGGTCTCCTTTCGGGCAACCCCTACTAAATGGGAGGCAATGAATCAGAGTGCTGTGTGCGATGGGGCAAGATCGCAATTTCCAACTTTGCAATCTCCGCTTTGAAAAACCGTACCAGAGACACTCTTTTCAGAGGGGAAGAACGTCTTTTTTAGGCACTCGCGCCGAAGAAGCAAGTCAGTATACCACTCTTTGACCGTGACCCTTGCCTGAAATCACTCGAGAAGTATAGTCCGTCAGTGAACTAGTAGGGACATAACGGCGCATTCGAGAGTGGCATGCCTGCATGTTGTGATGCACCTGAGGCGTTTGCAAGCACTCAGCTTTTTGGAAGGACATTCTTTCTCGCCAGAAGGAGACGTCCTTGTAGTGTTTCGAGCGGGGTAAGCTTCCCCCGTGGCAACGATCACATGAACCCTAGAAAACACCTGCTTACTCTACTAGATCGATATCCAAGTGAGAACGAAAGAAGAAAGAAGTTACTATAGCTGGCACGATAAAGAATTTCTTCTGTCGATAGACAACAAAGAAGGACAAGTGGATCGTCCGGTTCAGAGATTGTATCCGTTCTTTACTCTACCAAAAGCCCTCTTCGAAAAGCTGGGGGCTGGGAGGTCTGAACCTTGTGCGAAACTCCATGCTTTTTCCTTTATTAGTAGGCCGGAACCTCCGCTGATGAAGCGAGTGCTCTTGGTTACGAGGCTTAGGCTGAGGCCCTTGATGCCAATGAAACAGGTATTTGAGCAGTCTTTCGGCCTTCAATCATTTTATACAAGAAATTCAAACCGACAGGGGGCACTAAACCGAACTAGGCTAAGAAGATATTGATCGGACTGTCCCGTTCGTACGCCTACCTATTCGTCAAAGAATAGAAAGTGAAAGGGCAAGATAGCAATCCCCACCATTTTGTCTCCGCCCAACTCCTGTGGGCAGATGGAAACCACGTATTCTGAACTGACCGCCTTTAAGATTGCTACGATAGACTGAATCTCTCCCCTTCGACCTGCCAAGGATCGAAAGCCTCACGTTCTGAGAACAGGAAATCACGACGGGAATTGTGATGTTAAGTTTGTCATTAATCATAGGTACATATAGGTACACTGCGCAGTCAGAGGCCTTCTAGCTACATAGAGCATGGCTTAGCACTTTTCGCGCACCATCACCAATGGAATTGTACAACCCATGTCTTTACTTAGCCGATTCCACCTTTCTTTATCGTTAAGTTCACTAAAATGGAAGGATCTTTTGCGGATTCTGAGGCCATTGGCTCTGATGAAATGGATAGGGAGGCCGCCCTCAGTTAAGTGGAAGAGCTAGATACTCAATCAACCTCTTCGGCTCGTCCGCCCCCTTTTTCGGCTTAGGTTAGGTTAATAAGGCTATCAAGCCTATAGCCTTAGATAAGGAGTTTTCTTGCTCGCTAACGTGCGCTCATTCCGGATTTCTTTGTACCGCCCAGAAGAGCACGAGAGAAAAGCGGATCCAATACCAAGACGCCCAGAACTCTCACTTAATACAAGAATTAAACCAAGGGAACTCCATGTAAGGAAACTAGCATTCTCTAACTGGATCACTGAGAACTAGCACTGAAACTATAGGGCTAGGGGCAGGAGCGTAGTAAGAGGTCTTTGCTGCTTTACTGCTTGACTTATAGCTTGAGCGCGGACAGCATTATCTTAGTTAGAGTCGCTAGCTCTTCTCTCTTTGCCCTTCCCGCAACTCGACTCTTCATTCTTGTTTCGCTGTGAATGGTATAGCTCTTGTGGCTAGCTCTTGGTCCTTTAGTAAGGGAATGGGTGTTGGAAGCGAGTCACCCTCGGAGAGGAAGAAGAAGCCCTTTCTCTCTTGTTTAGCCAAATCCGCTTGGGCGTAGACGGTTGGTTTTGCTGCTGATCCTTTCCCCGTGTTTTAACCCTGAAATCTAACAAAAGGCGGGGACTCCTGATTCCAATCTATTGAGGAGCTTAGAGGGCAAGCGTTGGCTAAATACCAACAACTCCTTATCACAGCGGAGAGGGAAATCGGCATCATATCCCAATGGGAACTAAGAAGAGTGGGAAAAAAAGCAAATCCTCTCTTTTATATATAACCTATGGGTGGATGAGGGCTCCCTTGTAGCTCGTTTTTAAGACAGATAAGACAGCTCTGGGAAGCACCTATCTTTCTTGAATTACGCGAGAATCCCTATTTCGAAAGGTAAGAGGCCGCTTGCATTTGCTTTCTTTCATGAGGGCTATAGCTTCTGCAGCCAACTTCGGTGGGCAGTTTACTCTTCACAGAAGCGGCTCTCCCCATGTTCTGGATTCTTTATCTTGGCCAGTGCTGATGACAAAGTCTGCGGAGTCAAAAGTTCGCTTCTTGGAAGTGAGGCTTTGTCAAAGGGCTTTGGTGGGTGAGGGTTTGGAGAGTGCAGTCTATGATGTGTTATCAAGTCTTAATGGAATTCTCCAAAAGGAGTCCAATTCGATCCATCTTTTGCTGGATGGATTTGGCGCCGTGAAAGAGGAGGGGTCAACATGGGATTTTCTACTGGGCCCTAGGGGACGCTATGAAAGAAAGGCTTTAGAGCAAGATTGGGACACAGAGGATTTCCTTTCTTCCTGTACGGATGTTATGGACAGTCTTCAATGAGTTCTCGAGGTTCTCTTTTGAGCGGTGATGTTCACTGAAACAGAGACTCTTTCATCTTTCCGATTTCCTTGTTAACCCGAAGGCGAAGGGGCCTAGCGTGCAAGAATACGCTGAAAGAAGAAGCTGTTTCCTTATCAAGGAATGAATAGCTTTATTAATGAATTAACTGCGACATGGAAGATGAGGTAATATCTACTGTAGTGGTTTTCTTTAGTTCTTTTTGTTTCAGTTAGCCGTGAAGTTATGCTTTAAGAGAAATAAGAAGGAGAATAGCTAATGGCTGCTGCTAAGCCTTTCCACTCCCAATACCTACTACCTATGGTCAAGATATTCTACTGGGAGGATCCCCTCCCCTTATCGTAGATCGGGGATATTGCTTTACTTCTAACATTTCTTTGAATTCACAAAATCCAATCAAGATTACCTGCTATTCCCACATTCAACTGCTAAGAGATAGGAGGAGATAAAGTTAGGGTTCAGAGAATCAAAGACGGAGCCTTGGACTTTTTTCAACCTCTCTTCGGATTCCCCCCTGTCTTCGGTACTAGCCTTCCCTTCTTCCCCCTTCCTTTGGTCGAGTGGCTTTACGCTCCTTCAATCAAGCCTACCTCTTCGAAGCGAAGAAGGACACGTTCGATGACGCGTACCTCCGAGATATGTAACAAATATTTCCTAAAGTAGCATCTCTTGTGATCTTGCTTGATTGTTCTTTCTTCGACCACCTCAGGGTACGAGCACTGCTCAAACACCCACTCCCCAGGATGCTTCCGTACTTCCAGAAGTCGCTCTGACTCAGGTGAGTCGAGCACACCTTGTTCGCTTTACCTCATCTCTTCTTCCTTCTCTTTTATGCTTCAGCGAATCGACTTCTTCTCGATGATGGACATTCGGTAGAGTCCTTATTCCATTCCGTGCCTAAAGAATGGAGAATTGCATGCTGATTGAAAGAATCACATGATTAGATCGGAAACCAGAATCAAAGAAATACAACCTAGAACTCCCGCACTGGAAATCTACCGATTCACACTCCAACGTCTATTTCACTCCACAATCTGTCGATTCATAGCTTCACCAATCGTACGCTTATTGAACTAGACCAATCTTAGCTTAGGCTTTGAACTAGACCGACCCATCCGCCGCTTCTCACTTCCATTCTTCTCCCTTACAATCGCTCACCTTCTTCTTTCTTTGCTTGATTGAACTCATTTAGCAAGGGATTTAGCTAACGAAATCCTATACTATAGCATTAGGCGGATACCTATGAGAGAGATTTAGTGAGATATGAGATAGCGGCAAGGGACTGAAAAGAATTCATTCACTGGACTCTATTGTGCATTCCAATTTGGAGTTCGAGAATCATTATCTCATTCTCTTCTCCGGTTCAGTCATTCTTCTTTCTCATAGTAGCCCCGGATCGGATTCCTATTGCTTTGTCTCCAACTGGGATTAGTGAGACCCGGAAGGAAAAGGCAAGCAAATCCTCTTTCCGAAGAAGAGTGACCGCCTAAGCTTTCCAACCAATATCAATATCCGATCGAAGCACTGATACGCCCTTTTCTCAGCCTCTACAATCGAGGAAACGAATCCATTATCTTTCTATAGACCTACAAACGTAGGCACTTACGCAAAGAGAGGGATCGGACAATTTCCACTAGCCCTAAGCTACACGTTATTGAAACTGGATAAGAGCCACGATAGATCACGTTGAATTACTCGGCGACCAGGAAGGTGTTAATTGTTGCGGATCCGGACTGACCTAGTTTATTTCAAAACTCTTGTCAGTCAGAGGTTTTCCACAGAAGCTCTCATAAGGTATGTTTTTACTGAAATGGGATTAAACCCTAGTCTTCGAAATGCTCGCAAAGGGAATTCATTCGGTTTACTTGAAGCTTAGTCCTTCTTTCTCAGCCGGGAGGCATGAAGACGCGTGGCACTAGAAAGCGCCATAGAATGGATTCGGGTAAAGAGTCTATGGTTTCCAGTATATTGATGGAGGAGCGGACATCCCACGTAACAAGCAATGGGTCAAAGCAGTTTTTAAGAATAAAAGCTCCTATAACGCCGTCAAAAAGCAAGGCATAAAGAAAGGCTGCACTGATGACGATGCTATCATAAGATAAGAGAGGACCAGGCTTCCCACCGAGGTAAAGGAAATATAAAAAGGAAATAGAAATAGGCAGGAAAGAAAAGATCATTTTACTGGAAATCCCTGGCTCTATTGAAATTTTAATACTCTAACTATAGCTTTCAAACTTCCTTAGCTTGAGCTTGCGTTTGTATTTGATGGACCAGAAATTGAATCCTTCTTTTAGGCTTTCAAACCCACTGGCCCGAAACGGGAGATTTTTTTAGATGCGGAAGTAGACTTAGCCCCTCCTCGCCTAAAGGCTCTTATCGCAGCGTGGCGTTCAGCTGCCGTTCATCTTACCTCCTTTCTTCCATCTCGTTGGCAGGTTCATAAGCAGGGGAATCAGACTGCATTCAAGGGCTTTTTGCTCCCTACAAAAGAAAGAGCGTCAGTCTTGCCTTCGTTCCTTATTCCTGATCCCTCTTTGCGGACACTGAAGCCAATACAAATAGTCAGTAGCTTCGCCATCTAAGGTTTCCCTACCAGATCAGGTTTTCCCAGATGAGTAATCTTCTTCATCAGGCTTCCTTCTCGCACTCGAAGTGGTAGCGGTACTGGAATCTTCCCTAAAAAACCTATGAGATATATTCCATCAGTCCCCTAACATAAAAAGAAAAGGGGTCAAAGGGCTTCACCTTCACTTCGGAACCTTTTCTTGCTTTTGAGCTCTTCCATCTCATTTCGATGTGCTCTTGTGCCTCTTTGGTTGAAGACTGCTGGCTGGTCTCGACCTCTTCTGCCGAGTGAGCAGATGTTCAAACTCCAGATTTGATAATAGAAAAGGAATCAGTCGAAAGAAGCCTGTGCTTGGCGTCAGCTATGAAGCCTCTGTTTGAAAGGAAGCAAACCAAACTAAGATGAAAGGAATCCAGAAAGGGGAAAGTTAGATCGAAAGGCCCACAGGCGTTAGAACTCAAGCTCGTAGTCTCGGAACTGCTTCTTTCTCGCTTTTTGTAGAACATAAATTCCTATCTTTACCTAACTAACGTCCAGACTATATAAAGCACGTCTTAAATGCCTTTAGATCTGACTGACTGAACCGAACTAAATAACCGATATAAACGCCTACAGATTCACTCTATTTAGCTGACTTTCGAGCTCAGACTAACTTAATACCCGCAACTGATCGCTCGCTTCGTCTACGAATAGTCAGTTTTCATTCATTCTGCAGTTTACTCTGGCTTGAAGACAAAGCCATTCGCTAATGTAATAGTATATCTTTTATATATATTGGGCTGGCTAATTCGCTCGGATTCTCATTAATTCTCCATCTTCACGCCCTACTCGTGGGGGAAGGCTTTCTAAGTCGGATCAAGTACTGCCTTCATAAGATATAACTCGTCAGTCTGCTTAGAGGTATTCAATTCTTTTGCTCCTTGACGATAGGGATTGAGGTGCGCTTTATAACAATGAAATAGAAAGATAAGTTTAAGCATGGGACTTTATCCAAAGTAGGTCCTAAGCTCACAAATCTCTACCCGAATAGGGTGAAGCCCAGCGACTTCTCATGCATGAGAGTAACTACGTGCCTTCTTAAACTTATTCAACTTAAAGTTAAGAAGTGACTCATGAGAGCAACGATCTTTTTTACGCTAATCTTCACTACGTCCCTTTCGTCCAGTGGTTAGGACATCGTCTTTTCATGTCGAAGACAGGGCTTCGATTCCCTAAGGGATAGGATAGGTACTCATTCTACTCGCTTACTTAATTACTTAAGCCGGAAACAGGCCCTTGGTCTGGCTACATAAGGATCGGGCACTCAAAATGCAAGAGAGTCCTGTAAGTTCGTCTTGAAATCCGTACTTGTGACAGTATGTCTTAGTAAGGTAAGGAGTTGCCGTCCTCAATGGAAAAGAAGTGGGAGATAGAGAAAAGGTTTTGAAGGATACGGAATCTGGCTAGCTTCTAATATAATCGGTATACGGTGTTTTAGCGCTTCCTCTTGACTCCGCTGATAAACCATATCCAGAGCCCATCAACGTGAATGTCAGACTGGGCGAAGACCTTCCTTTCGATCTACTTCCTAAAGTCAAGGAGGATCTAGCTGTGGATGATGTCACAGCTGGAGAGTCTTTCATATTCATGCCAGCCCGGATTGGAGATTCCAACTATATATGCATTTATGCATTTTCTTTTTATGCGACAGGTATGTGACCTTGGGAATTAGGTTCGGGAGTTGCTTTAGCAATTTAAGCTGGCTCCAGGTGTCAGTAATAGAAAAAGATTGGGAAAGACATGGTCGGTTGAATCAGCTGCCTTCATTACTGAATAGTCTCAACTCCCTTACCTTAAGTAAAAGTTCTTTTAGCAGTGAAAAAAAGACTTCATAAATAGAAATAGATGTGATGCACTTGGATTGCTCCTCTTTTTGTTTTTGATTCCAGCTAAGCCAAAGAAAGGAAAGGGATTGGATTAAGCATCGTGCTGATCGATGCGCGAAATGCCCGGTATTCTAGTAAGCTAGTCGTAAATAGATCTGCTAGCTTTGGATAAAGTATCCCGTCGACCAGTTCCATTCCTTTAGAGAAAACCTCATTTTCATCCGGACAGGGCCTAACCTAACCGTGAGACCCGGCGAGGAAGATAAAAAAACAAGTCTTTTCCAATGAGTAACAAAAGGTTATCAATCATAAGTGAGCCATTAGACGAAGTTAACTACAGTCTCGCCCTTTGGTTCAACAGGCAGAAGCCTATCCGCTGTGGATACATGATCAATTGGTATCAGTGAGTCTATAGCACTTGTAGCAACTCTTCCTTGTAAGGGCTGCCACTCCTCAATAAGAAGTAGTGAGTGTAGATAGAAGAATGGATTGCCTATAATCTTACTACTGTGGATGAGCTCAAGGCACAGTGGACATTGCAGAGAGCCTACCCAACATCTAAGGCAAGGCTAAGACTCCACTCCATTATAGATAGGTAAATCACCCTGATCGTAGACCACTCTTCGCCTGTTGGATCACTTGAGGCGAGGACTGAGTTTGCTTTCTTTATATTTCTTCGTCTTGTTGTTCCGAAAGGTGTACTTAGGCAGTAGTTGTTATTCCATGCTAGGTTCTTTCTTACTGCAAGGTCTAATTGAGTGAACCAGGTGCCTAGCCTCATCCATCCCACTTTTCATGTTTCGATCCTTCGCTCTTGAATAGGTCAAGGCAAGGATCGAGTCGTCTGTTCATAGTTTCACTTGGCAGAAGCCATCCCCCGTCTCCTAGGGCTGCTTTTGGCCTGAAGCTTTTGATCAGTATACTCTGCTTCAGTTTGACTCCTGATTTGACCGGCCCCTTATCTGGTGGCTTTGGTAACAAATTCTCTTTTCCTGATTGGGCTTGCAAAGTTGTCTTCCCAGTGGGCTTTATAGTCGTGTCTGATCCTGGCCCATCTACTGGCTTTAGGGCTACTCTTGTGTTGGATACCGAGACGGCTGAGTCTTTCGCGCCATCAAGAGTCGTGTGAGCCTGGGATATCTTGTAGGCACTTGACTCGAAGATAGTGTCTTTTGGTGCTGCGGCGGTGGCTGCCTTTGATTGCTTTTGCACAGGGGTGACTTCCTTATTTGGCCTGGCTTGTACGATGTTAACGTCTGCAGAGCTCTTCTTGCTTCTACTTTGCATTGTCCTTTGGTCGCTGACTTCCTTCCCTTTTTTCTTAGGGGTTTCAGAGGGTTGCTTTGAGGAGACAGTGACTCCTGTGTGAGGTGCAGGCTCCCTTACCAGCTCTTGTCTTTGTTGGGATTCCATTAAGGGAGTTCAGCCGAGGGAGAAGTTGTTCTTGCTTGAGTTTTTTCAGTGTAGTTTGGGAAGTGGTAAGGCAGATTTCTGAGAGTTCTTCGGTCCCTCTTTCTTATGCACCAGTAGGAGTTGCTTTCGTTTTCGCTGGATCGGGGGGAGTTCTCTTCAAATCGAGCTCGAGTGATAAGGTAAGCAAGCCCAGGAGGGGCAGATGACTTTCTAGCCTAATAGGCTATTTTTTTGGCTATTTCTAGAGCAGGGCTATAGGAAAGAAAAGACTCCTCTTTCCTTTGCAGTTCTTATGCCAGCGAGCTAGTGCTTGCAGTCTGTGGGTGTGTCGGTGAGTGAGAGTGTCCAACCAAGAGTGCTATTCCTTCTACAAGTGAGAGAGCGCCAGGCGAATCTTAAGCCCTGCCACTCCACAGTACTAGGGCCCTCCAGTAGTAAGGCTTTTCAGGCAGTTGTAGTTGCATTCTCCTCAGCCTTTCCTGAGGGGGAGACTTTACCGCTCCGTGGGGAAAGCTACTCTATCGGATTACTTGAGTGTGAGCAAGACAGTTTGAAAGCAGAAAGAGTATGATAAGAAATTCCTAAGAATCAGGCAAGCTAGCACTCTTTTCCAGCTTTCTTACATTACCTGGACTCATATAGGAAGGAGGGAGGTCTAATTTTCTTCATCTTAAGGAAAGAAAAAGCTTATATTAAGGGATCTGGCCTGGCTAAAGCTATAGTTAGCAAGCCTCTTACACCAGTTATATCTTATCAAGCCTATCCAATTCTAGCTCCTCCAGTTCCAGAATTGCTTTCTGCCATAGAAAAAAGGCCCTTCTCTCCCTTTCTTTCTGTCTGTGGGACTGGCTGACTCTCAAACCCGGCTTACGAGAGATGCACTAGATGGAGATGGGACTGACTTGAGCAAGGACTTTTCTGACTTGCTTACCTGGGAATGACTTCAGAACTACTCTATAACCTTGAGAAATTAGTCTAACCGCATGACGGGATCGGGATCAAGAACCTTCCTGACTTTAGCTCTAGAACGAGGGCAGTCTTATGCTAGAACCAACCAATCTCTATCACTAGAACTAGAACAAGGGACTGAGTCCTACAATGCTATCTTCCTTGCTAGCTGGGGGTTAGGCTTTCTTGGATATGCGTCATCCGCTGATATGCGCTATACAACGGCTATGCAACACAATCAACTAGAGGCCAGTCAATCCTATGTGCGATATTCTGCCAGCTTTATCTCAAGACTGAGGGTTGAAGGAAAGCGACCTTTAAAAAAAGAAGACTTTTTAGAAAGAATACTTATTCAACAAAAAACGAGGGAGATCAATGCCATTCTGGCCTCCCCTGGGATGAAAGATATCATCGGATCTTCTTCCTTCATCTTTCCGAGACTACCAAGATGCAAGGCGAATCTTGTTTTTCCTGAAGTTCTTCAAGAGCAAAATGCTGAAGAGCAAGATGATATCCAGAACAGGTTCCTGAGCAACTAGATCAAGTTCAGGAAGAGGTAATGCAAGAAAGGGGGATTGGGGGCACTTATACCTGGAAGAGAAGAGGGATGGGGAAATGGACCTCGTTTACCATCCTTCCAGCCGCCCCGGTTCGACCCATTAGCTCCTAAAAGAATCTCTGCCTCTCTAACCATCAAAATGGTTGTTCTTACTTTGTGTTTAGGGTCTTTTGTTTATTCGTCAATTCTCCCTGAATTGAATTCTATTGAATAGATTCCTCCGAGACTTATTTGTGAACCGGTAAGGCAGCCCTATGATCTCAATATAAATGTGTTGAGAGAATCTCTGAACCTTGCTACAGGTAGTAAGGAGTTTGGGTTGGGAATGAGTGATCAACTCATCATAGAAAAGCTACCAAGAGAAAGTACTTCACGCTTGCGCTTGACCTTAGATGGCTTTCCCGATGATGATTCACCAAAAAGTGCTGCTTTCTATATAGCTATGATAATTCTCGCGATGACGGTGACAGCCGCGGCTGCAGGGTTCTCATCAATACGATAATAAAAAAGAATAAGTCTTTTCTAGTCGCTAAGTACCCCCAAATTCTTTAAGGAAGAAAGGGAGGTGGGCGAAGCCATGTAGCAAAGTAAGTATAGAAAGGCTTCACGCGTAAATAAATAAGGCTCAGAAGAAAGGGACTTTCTATATTTCTTAGGCATCTCACCACCTTCTTCTTATTATTGAGAACTGGTTTTCAGCCCTTCCCCGAGCATGTAGGTAGGATTTCTGATAAACCTTTTGAGGGAAGGAACCTCGGAGCACGTCTTCAAAGACTGACTTTTTCTTTTACGGATCGTAGTATATGGCTAAGAGAAAAGAAGGAGTACGCCCCTTCTTTGATTAGGATTCGAAGAGTGCTTGACTTACTTTTTATGACTAGTTCCTCCACTCCACCTTAGTCTCTACCGGTACGAAGCGATTCTTTATACATAATAAGTAATACTAAATGGAAATAGATTCAGTTTGCTTGCGCCATGCTCTTCAGATTTACGGATTCGAAAGGGGCTTATGAGACTAAAATTGCCTTCGGCTGGATCGTCTTCCCTAGAAAATGGCACTCCAACTTCCAACGACATCTAAGGTTTGCTTAAATGCCTTAATCATCTGAATAGTATTCCATCTTCCACTATAAGGGAAAGAGAAAGAAAAGGTTATACAAGGGAAATCACATAGCCTACTACCGAAATGAAAGGAGGAGAAGTCAAATGCTACCCTCTTATCTAGCTGTACTAGCTCGTCCTCCCAAGGTCTCTTCTTTTTAGACCTAAGATAAAGACATCTATCTCTTTTTTTTGGCCGGAAAGAAAGAGATTATCCGCTTTCACCCCCTTCCCCTTTGAAGATCAAGGAAGGGAGATGACTACAATCCCTCTTAACTGGGGACTGATCTTACCCCGGGACTGGGATTGCGACTAGCCTAAGCTCTCTCGCTTGCTAGCTTTCAATCTCAAGACTTTCCTACCCATTTGACTTCCTGCCATTTGAAAGACTCCTATAATGCCAATAGGAAGAAGGAAACTAGATGCCCTTAGGAATCCAACTGGATCTGAAGCCGCAAGGAAGAGATAAGCAAGGAAACCAAATAGGGAAAGGATGACCTAGGCTGGATACCCAAAAGGAAAGAGAGATAGGAGATTCGGGCGAGCAAGTCCGAGACTATGAGCAGTAGCAGTAGCTGTGGCCAAGACACGAGCAAGAGAATAGCCAGCCATTCTTTCAAACCTTCTGAACTTTCTTCAAGTCCAATTACCGGAAACAGCCCTTACATTAGCTCGAACATTCGAGTTAGAGATGAAAAGGACCGCCTTTCAGCTATCGGAGCCCTTAAAGACATTTAATTGAGTCAATCCTTAACCTACCTTATTGCGATCCGTATCCAATCAAAAGAGATCTTCGTCATAACAGAAGCGGCTTCGTAGGACCTCTGTTCGCTAATCCACCATCGTATATGAGACTGACTTTATAAAATGGGATTCCGAGCATGTGTGCCGTCGGATTGTGAAGGAGTGAAGTAACTCAGTTCAGTGACCGAAGAGAGTCAATCTCAATACAATAGGTAGCGAAAGGTGAGAAAGACCCAGCGCAAAGGTAAATGCTCTTTTTGAGTTTTTGTATCAATTTTAGATTAAGAAGACGAAGTTGTTGGCAGAAAAGCTACTAGTCTTAGAGAAAAGGGAATCTCCTTATTGATAGAATAGAACCCAGAACCAACGAAGGCTTAATAGCCTAATTACCCAGAGAGAAGAAAGGGTGACCAAAAACGTAAACTTCTTCTGGGGATTTTCAGGGTACAATCAAATAACGATGGCGCCAGAAGATAGGCAGAAACCCTATTTATTCCCGAGTGGGGAAGATTTTTCTACTGTCTCATGCCTTTCAACTTAAAAAATAAACTTCAAAAAGCCGGGGCATTCTCTCTTGGCACATCAAACCTTGCTCATATCCAAGGTGGACCTCATTAAATACGTCATGACAAGATCAGCACTATCGGGGAATTTAGCCAAATAGGCAGTCTTACTAATGGAGCTTTATATCCAATATGCCCCAAAAAAAGCGATCCAAGGACAAGCCCTTCTTTAATTTGGAATGAAAAGAGGAGTAATGCTTCCTGGCAGCGCATCCAGTTCCAGACGATTCTCCCCTGAACCCTCTGGGTTAACCTAGATAGTCAATCTCCCATATCAAGTTCAATCAATAGTCGACCCGTAACAATAAAGAAAAGAGTTGACTTGGGGATAAAGCCAGTTAGGAGATCTCTCTTATATCGAACCAGGGGAACTAAGGAAAGAACTAAAGAAGCAGGGGGCGCAGACTTCCTCTTACAGTTCCATTTCTCGGACAACTGGGACTAGTAGGAAGCAGCTTTCAAGGCTGACGACAGGCATTACAGACTAAATGCTGCCTTTGACTAGAATCAAAGCTAATCTTGGCTTCAGAGACTCTAAATCACGTAAGTGAGATAGAATCCTTCGTCAGCGAATAATTAGTAAAGAGGTAAGGAATAAGATCAAATAGTTGGGGCAAATCTCTTCCTTCTCTTAACTGCTCTTGTAAAGGATTTCTAGTCACTTCTAGGCCCTTTCATCAACTTCTTTTATCCAGTTTTTGGCTTCACGTCAATCTCATAAGAAGAATTTCTTTGTCTTTCATCCTCTCTCCCGGGAACTTAGCTAGAGTCAGTAGCAGCAAATCCCTAAGTCATCAATCCCTCTTTCGCCTAAGAAGTAGCAAGCCTTGTAAGGCATTTCTTACAGTTACGAAGTAAGAAAGAAGAAATCAGTCTAAGGCAGAAGCAGGAAAGAAACCTTGGCCAATAAGCCTTCTAATCTCAACCCGTAAAAGCCTTCTATTCCGTCCTTGACTTTTCTTTCTTTATGGCTTTAGTCGACCTGTAAACTGCAGTAAGGAATGCTCGCAGGTCTGTCTTGACTTCAGTAGAGTAGAGCCTTAATCACAATCTGAAGTATGGGATTGAATGAAATAAGGTATGCTTGCTGCTAGTCTTTATAGACTTCACTTCACTCGCTCGCCTTCGGGTGAGAGAAGAGTTCTTGCTTCCTCCTTCTCCTCATCCGTCAAAATCACACTCTTTAGGGTCATTTTCAAATATATCTTATATCAGTACTTCATTCAATATCGAATATCAGTCTGTCTCATTCTGTTTCTGTACTGTATGGGTAACAGTATCATATCTCAGTCATGAATTCTTTAGTTACAGTAGAGGTATCTGATCGTTATCAGTACAGTATCTATTCTGTACTCAGTATCTCATATAAGGTATCAGTGAAGTGAACATATATCGAATATCAGTCCTGTCAGTCCTCGCTATCTTTCTCAAGCAAGAAAACTCAATAGCTAAGTATCGGTATCTGTCTTAGTACTCAGTATCCGTATCTGTTGTTAGTAATCAATCTGTATGATAAGGACGAGGGAAGATGATGTTCATGTTCTTAGCTCGAGCTACATAGTAAGCAAAGCTGTAAGAATGACTTGATATTCTATGGAAAAGAAAGCTAAAGCTTAGCTCTTTCATTCTCTCCCTGGAACTGAACAGCAGGACTGACTTTCGGGCTTTAGACTGGAAGAAAGAATACATACGTAAAATCCCGTAGAAAGAAATGTACAAGTAACATCCGAAGAAGGAGATAGTCTATTTCAAACCTTAGCCCCAGCACTAAGCTAACGCCCAGAAGATTCCAATAAAGAAAACTTTCTTCATTCGGAGGAAAACTACCTCTTCACTTCTCTTTCAGACAGGGAAGAGAAAACTAGCCGACAAGGCCCTAACCTTAAGCACTAGGGCTAGGGAAGCAAGCCCTCTGAACCGGTGAAAAGAAGTAGTCAACCCATAGACATAGACGGAAAGCTTCAACCATGATCCGGCTTCAATCCTATCGCTATCGGCTTTCTTGCTGCTGAGTACGTTTCGCTAAGGCTATTCTTAGAAAGAAAGATGGAATCGGGCAAAGCCTAAAACGTACTCCTCTTCTTACTGAACTGATTCTTCTTTTCGAAATGAAATCATACTCTTTCTTTTGAGTGAACTACTAGCAATTCGATTCCAGCGCTTTAGCTTTCCATTCAACAAGTCTATCGGGCCTTAGCTCGAGCTACTTCGTCCCTAAGCCCGTCAGCCTTTAGTAGAATTTAGAGTGGAGTTACCTTAGGGTAAGAATGATTACTTCTTCCTGACTTGACTTGCTTTCGCCTACCAGATCAACAGACAAAGTTAGAGCTTGCGAAAGAAAGATGGGAAGGCTTTTTGTACCAAAATCTGCCTTTCTCTTTCTTTTTCTTCCGGTCGGGATTATATGAAAACTACTTGCTTTATTTCACTTTCAGCTATAAGTCAAGAGTGAGTGAAATTGGTAAGACACGAACGAAAAAAAACGGATTTCATTCATATTATGAACTTTTTTCTTCTTTCTATCTTGCTTTCCCGGGAAGAAAGATTAAGTCATTCAACTCAAGCTTCTCATTCCTCCCTTAGTCCAATATAGAACTGATGTTTGCCATCCAAATACAGCAGGAAGATATTAAGATAGGAAGCTTTGTTGCTGCTCTGTAACTTCACCCTAGATGACTTAACCATCTATAGCTTTCAAGATAACCTCTTGAACTTTAATAAAAACTGAAAGGAATGAACTCAAATGCGGCTTGTATCAACTAAAGAGAAAGCTAGAATGCAGCTTTTGCTCGGGTTATGACTTCATTTACTCCGGTCTTGAAAAGAGAAAAAAAGGCATCTTTATGGGCTTTAATGATTAGTAGCCTACTTTAAGATCTTAAAGATTTAGATTCTATTATATAGAATTTCATATTATCCAGATCTGTAAAGTCAGGCCTTGAAAAGATATAGACATAGGAAGATCAATCAGATCTGCTAATGTAGTAGATTCAATTATTAGGCATTGCCTCCCTAACTTATTCAAAGAAAGCTACTTCCTCAGTCTCAGTCAGACTTCAGCCGGGTAAAAAGACGGGATGAAATAGCTAGATGTAGTTGTTATTTTGGGCACATTAGGCCTATATACCGCTTCAAGCTAACCATTCCTAGTGGAATGGATTCCCAGGCTTCCTTTTGGCTTCTTCCACAGTAACTTACAAATCATACTACCTATTTAGGGCTGTACTTGCTAACTAGTTTGTAACAACAATAGAAAGACTAATCTTTGGTTCGGCTTCTTTTCTCATTCAGAAGGTTTGTTTTGTAACAAAAAAGATATATATATATTCTAGTAGGAATCTCTGCCTTCTCAATCCAAGGAAGGCATTTCATACTTGACTTTCTTCTTTCATACTTCCTCTGGCCTACCTGCTGATTTCATGAAATTCTTTCTTCCTTTCTGACTTCCTAGGCCATCTAAAGCTTATACTACCTTCTTTCCTAATTTCCTAAGTAAGTTTAAGCCTACTTGTTTGTCTTAAGCATACCTGTAACTTAGACATCTCTACTGGTGCTGTAAGAAAAGGAGCGATATAGCGACCATCTATAAGATAGAGATTCTTACAAAGCATTCAGTGCTGTACGGAGAACCTATCCTTTAGCTAGTTTACCTGCATCTGGGAGCTCAGTTAGAGGACTTCTTCCTCCTTTTAAGTAAGAACTTTTAAGTAAGAAAATGAACTAGAAGTCAGAAAGGAAAGACTCAGCCAATTAGAAGTCAAAAAGAAGAGAAGTTTCTACTCTTTAAAGACCGACTTTTGACAATCAAGCACTAAGTCAAGACTCAATCTCTCTTCCTTATGGGCTAAGTTGCCTTAAGATAACAGTCTGAAGCTCCTGCTTTCGTAACACATGTTAACTCTTCATCTCGTATTTCAGACTGACGTTTTTCTGGACTGGATCTTCCTTTCCCACCTTCTTAGAGTTTTGCAGGGGAAAGAGGCTTTCTTTTGGTCTTTTTCTTTGCCTCCTTTTCTTTTCAGATGAATGAGGGATAATTCGAGAGTTTCTTCTTGCATACTGACTTCTTGTTGACTTTCTTCCCGGGCTTTCAATTTGCTGTCAGGTCTAAAAGGGCTTGTAAGAAAAGAATAATAATAGTAATTCAATCAAGATCAGCAGGACGTGTAACTAAAACGTCAAAATCAAACTTTTAATCTCAGGAATCTAAAGTACAGCCTTGTAACTAAAGAAGAATCTCAATACCTCCTCAGTATTGCTCTCAAGATTGATTTATTGCCCTGTAATAAAATATCAATCGAAAATGCCATTCTGACTGACTTCCTTAGGGATCACACTTATGAGAATTCAACTGCGACTTCAAATATGGCTTATAGCTCTACTTAAGTCAAACTAAAGTAAATAAGTAAAGACTGAAGTCTGGGAAAGATAAATAGAATTTCTCGACATAAACATAATGAGATCAAGAAAAAGAAAAGCCTGACTGTGAAGTAATAGGAAAGCATCCTATCTGCCTTATCCCGTCTCGGGCTCAGTTGGAACTGTAGTAGTTTATATTCCTCTTTCAAAGCCCTTTTATCAGTAGGCTAAAAGACATGAAATTACGTAGGATAGAGAATCTCAACTCCCATCTTTTCACCGGACCGGGAAGTCTTAGATGAAGTTAAAGTGTTAGGCCATGCCCTTAGCATGAAGGGCTCAGAAAGATCTTATGATAAGAAAGAGCTTACTATATGATATTCTTGTGACCTTATTGCGTATTTAGCCAGTCAAGGAAGTAAGAAATACGAGAAGTTTAGACCGGTGAACGACTTAGTCTAAGAACTAAAAACCCTAGCCTGATCTGCACAGGAAAGTAAAGTCAAGTTAGGTAGGCAATGAAGTAGGCTATGACAGGCAAGCCTGTAAAGAAAACTACGTAGAACCCTGCTGGGGAAAAGCAGTAGGCAGAAAGTCTGGTAGAAAGTCTAGCAAGCCTGTCCAGGAATTAAGCGAAGAAATGCAACTTGTAAAGGTTAGCCCTGGAAGCGAGTCTTTATATAGATCAGACTTGAATTTACTTGTACAAGAAGGATTCTGTTTGTAGGTTTATAAGGAAATGCTAAGAGATAAGGCTTTTCAAAAGAAAGAAGATAGTTTTTTTAAATAGTCAGGATCGCCTTGTACTGTCTGGTTTGCAATTGTTGTTAACACGTGAATTTGACCTAACCTTTATTAAGTGTTCGCATGGATTTCGTCGATTCCATGGCTCTATAAGCTTTTTTCAGGAAATGTCGGAATGGCACTCTCTTGAGAAGATCGAACGTAGAGATATCCGGAAATGTTTTGATTGTATCAACCAAAGCCTTCTTCTCCAAAGGTTAGAGTCCAAATTAGACTTTGAAATCGTCTCGCTTATTTCTGCCTTTATTAGAGCGCCTATTTTGGATAAAGATGGTAATGACTATTCATCGTCCGAGATTGGAATCCCTCAAGGCTGTCCTTTTTCTCCTATTCTAATGAATGTATATCTGCATGAATTAGACATTGCGATTTCACCCTTTATAGAGAAAGGAAAAGTCTACTATGTACGCTATGCCGATGACCTGGTCTTTGGCTTCAAAGATGTAGAGGTCATACCTCTTTTTCATAAAGCTTTTTTTTTTCAAAGGCGTTGGACTGCTTAAAGCTTAGTGTGAAAACAGAGAGCATTGTTCGGAGGCCTGATCGTTGCTCTAAAGGTCTTCGAATTCTTGGATGAATTTCTTATATTACGTCACAAGGTACTCTTGAAGTCAGGGCTCCATTTGAGCAATTGCATAAGAGACTGTCTGTCTATCTTTCGGGTAGAGACTTAGGATCTCTGATGAATTTCATGGTCTGTCTTTTTGACCGCATTCGCATATATCTTTTCTATCTTGTTGGTTGTTCGTGCGTGGATTCAGACAGTGAGATTCTGGACTTCTTCCGGAAAGTGATTCATAGGCGTGCTCATGAATTCATTGAGCGCTATAAGCCTAAAGATAGAAAGAAGAGTAAAAGCATCCTAGCAAGTTATGAAAGTAAACTACTAAGTCTTCTTTCTTCAATTCGAATGATTATGCCTATGAGATTCGAGTTCTATAAGGAGAGGCGTAAGCGTTCAAAGCCTAAGAGATTCCAACCCGGGATATTGAAAAGTCAGTCTCTTCTTACTATAATAGAAAATATGAAGAAGCAGAAAGCAAGTCTGAATCTGGTTCAAGCGCTTAAAGCATCAGATCGGGGAGGAAAAGCCACCTGATAATACTGATAATAAAAGAAGTTAACCTTTGCTCTCTTTCCAGATGCTGAAATTCCTCTTTCTAGTACAATCCCTTCAGCCTAAGAGGCAGTTGAAAGCAAGTCAAGTAAGGCAGTCTCAAGCCTTTGATGATCTTTTTCTTCCTTTCTTTTCTGGCCCGGGCATTCCCAAAAGTCAAAATGATTCTCTTACTCAACATGCTAAAGAAAGGCCTGAAGCCTAATGAAGTAGCAATCCCGGGATAAATGCCATTGAAAGCAACCGTACTTCTATTGACTTACCAAACTAGAGCACAAAGAAGTAAGAAGGAAAAAACCTATCTTGACGCCTTTTCTCCGATTTGACTAGTCCTCTCTCAGGTTCTGTGGTCAGTCTGACTGATTAAGTTGCAACTGTAGAAGAGATTCTGATCACTACTTTTGAGGAAATGAAATAGGCTATAACAGAGTCTGATCGGATTAGTTCAATCTCTAATCCATGGTAACTTCCTATTGAATCCTCCACTTCTGAGGGTAAGGCTGATCTGACTTTTTTCCTATGAACCAGAAGTCAAGTTAGGATCCTAAGCCCGGAAAGGCTGAAATAACTAGCCTAAGTCATCAATCCTAATAAGCGGTTTCGAAAGCCTGATATTCAATTCCCGCCACTTCCCCGAGTTCAAAACGTATGGATTTATTCTCAATCTCCTCAAGGTAGCCTGAGGCCTTATAAAGAGAAGCAGGATCAAAACAAGAGTCACTCAGGAATCAAGTCTAAAGGATTATGGTTCTGAAACCTTCTTCCCCGGTGATGAAATTCCTAATTGAGTTGTCTTTCCCGGGAAGTTAGGAGGCAGAGCCTAAAAGCATCCCAAGACTAAAGACCCTACAGCAGCTCTTAAGTCCATTCTTGAAGTTGAAAGCAGGAGAAGCCAGTCAACTTCTACTTCTGACTAAGTTGCAGTCTAAAAGGAAGTGAAAGTCTTCGTGAAATCCCATCTAGCTGAAGCAAAGCGAGATCCAGAGTTTACTTCTGGTGAGGTGGGCAAGGCAAATGCCGACCTGACTGAAGGCAGAAGCCCGAAATATTTATTTCGATTATGATTTGACACGCCGTACCTGAGACAGAGAAAGCCGAGGAGAAGTCAGTCTCTTTAGTTACGGAAGCTGGAGCATTGAGAACTCTGAAGCCGGAGCAAGTTGTTCTATTATCTATTAGAAGTTAGACTCAAGTACTTAGCTTGATAAGTCTGCCGCATAGTAAGTAGTTACAAGCCAGGCAGGTAAATGGGCTTGCTCTTTGATTTGAAAGGATAATCAGATCCTGTAGCAGTTATAGGAGAAGGAGTAGCATCGAATCTTTCCGCTTCTTCACTGCACTCGTCTATAGAGGAAATAGAATCTTTATGGCTTTCGGAAATTCACTTTGCCTTCACTGACTATGACTCAATGGAAAACCCAGTTTTCGAAGTGAATGTGGGAAATTACACATTCTTACCTAAAGAGGAATGAAAATTGCCTAAAAGCACAACTGAAATCAAGTCTCTCTATTGAGCTCAAACCTCCGATGAACCCTTAACTGATGAAAGCAAGCGTAAGAAAGAAGAAAAGAAGAGTTGAATGTTTTCCTAACTATCTCCCCTGTAACACAATCTTGGTCTGAAACAGATCTTCTGAATTCAAATTCCTTTGCTGTATTTCCTCCTCTAGTGGATACAGGATAAGGTTCAAACCGCTCAATTGCTATTTAGTCAAAGACTGACCACGGAGCGACTAAATCTACGGGAATAGTCAGTTCAGACTGATGTCTGCTTTCTCTTTATTTATCTTTCTAAGGATGGGATTTCAATACCAATATCAGTCTTTCTTCTCAAACCAAACAAGCCCTACGCCTTCCCATCCGAGTGACATAAGCCTTTCCCTGCAGGGAAGGCAGATAAAAAGTCAAGGTCTTCAATAGTAGTATAGTAGGGAACATATCACAACCAGCAAGCGTATTCACGTCAACATTTTAGCAAGCGAAGGACCGTCGGAGTGAGCCGATTCAATGTCGTAAGGGCGTCTGTGTAACACATATCAAAGCGTCTGTTGCCAAGCCTAATATCTGATATCTGTCCTGTGTTAGCTGCCTGCCCACGACATGGGGTTGGGCTTAGAGTCTGTTTCTTGTCTGTAGTTTCTGTAGTAGGTTTATTAATATCTCTCCTTTGAATGGCGTAGATCTTCGTAGTACCAGTCAGCTAGCAGGTCAGGATCGGCGTATGGGCAAGCAAAGAATAACAAGTCTTCCTTTCCTGTCAGTAGCCGGGTAGCGAAACGACCTTAGGAGCGATCGATCTCATGGCCAAGTCTATGCATAATACTATGTGTTAATCTGAGGGCTTAAAAGCGCCTGCTGGTGACGAAGAAAGATCTTTCTCACTTCTACGCTTTTGCTGCTTTCTTAGATGCTTACAAAAAGGAAGTCTTTAGACTGACTTACTTTCGGATTGGATGAATCCACTTTTGAACTCCTGACCAATAAGAGTAAGGGCTAAGCCTATTCTGCTTTTCATAAGGCGCGAGAGTGAAGAAGCAGAGTCTTGTATTCAACGTCGCCAGCGCGTACGTGAGGAAAGCCTCCAGAGCCGATAAGACGAAAGGATGAGAAAGCGGATTTATTGGTCAAGTTATATCAATCGTTCTTTAGCCTTTGTCGAGTTATTAAACTCGCAAAACGGCTGACGAATCGAGTAGTTGACTCGATCATTTATCCGTCTGAGTCTCCTACTCTTATGGATACGTTCTATGATATATCCAAAGAAAGAGTGGCGGCCTCTGATTGATAGAAACCTGCCCTTGATTGGCTCCACTCCTTTGTGTCAAGGAATTACGTGGAGTCCGTCATGGAAAGCTCTTCCTTCTAAGAAAGCCGATGGCAGAAAGAAGGATAGTAGTATTTTGACTACTTTCCAAGTTGAACTATACTGGGCCATTCACTTTGGTTTAGGTTTATCACCTATTCCTTGGAGTGGTTATCCAGTTTGGTCTTACTTTATCAATCAGGTATCCTTTGGATTCATCTAAAAAAATGATATCGGATGAATCATGTAAGGAATCGCTGCGCTTCGTTCGCGATGCTGTAGCGGAACCCGATATTCTGACTGCCCGAGGCAATCTTCCTGGTAAGGAAGATTGGCTTATTCCACTGATGCGGGCGCTGGCAAATATTCGTCTCTTCCCTGCTCCTTCAACCGATTGACCCAGTCGTCCGAGGTAAGGAGTTACCTCTGAGAACTCAGGAGTAGGATCGTTGGGAATGACCTCCTTTTCAAATGAGGCCATATCCATTCGACTAAACAACTCGTTGTTTTCGTCGAAACAATACCTAACTCTTGGGTACCACAGTACAAAAAATAATGAGGGTCTTTTACTTCCTTCTGTTACCTTTCGGTACCATGAATTAAGTTCAAAAAAAAGGCAAGGAACGTAGTAACTCGACTGTAAGGAGAGAATCGAAAGAAGGACCGAAAAGTCCTCTTCGTACCTCTCAATTTGATTGACCTCACTGAAACCGGTTTAGCTAGTTTTATCAACACCTTGATGAGGTCCTTTATGTATAGACCCCAAAGGAGGGCACCCTCAGGTGTCAAACCAAAAGGAACTATCGGTTTACAAGACCGGTAGGCCAGGTTGGCTCTAGCATAAGGAGTCAACTCACAAAACATAAAGAAAGCGTTTTGCGGGACTCACAGAGTAGAGATGCCTGAGAGGTATCCGTAATCGCTGCAGCGACTAGGACATTGGCTTAACAGGCCAAACGCCTTAGGGCAACAAAATCGAAAACCTTCCAGACAAGGCCGAACCGGACCAACTGAGAGTCGGTCGATTCAACCTGCCATTTCCGGTTCACGAATGGTGCGTATAAGAGATCCTGGATGGTTACGCCTGGAGATACTGCAACCATGTAGTACCACTTGACGTAGTTAAGCCATTGCTTAACCCACGACCTTAAGGTTGTGTACTCCGCGACCTAGCGACACATTAGTCGGCGAACCCGCACCACTCCCTGACCAGATGGGAAAGATGGAAACCTCCTTTTGGATCCTCCAACTTACAAACTCCTTCTACGAAATGAAGGATAGGATAGATCCGACAGGAACCATTTGCGGTTCCCCCTCTAAGGAGGAAGTCATCGCCCACTTTATTCCTAGAAATCCCACTAAGAAAGATATGGAAACCTTAATCAAAGAGATGAGACAAATTTCATCGTTTCCATATGGGGCTGAAAGCTACTAAGCGACACGATTAGTAGCTTTCAACCCTTGTGCTTAAATCGCTAGTTAAAAGAACACTTTTATGAGTTGCGCTACCTACTGGAACTTCCGCTACACCTTTCCCACTCCGGACATAGACAGGCAAGCGATCTCATCCATCTGAAGGATCTGGATGATCATAGGAAGCTCAAGATCACTATCCGAAAGAGCTTGACTCGCGGCATTGGCAGGGCCAAGACTTTCCGAAGTTGTGAGCCATTAGGTTTGACCTAAGTAAAATAGAACCAATAGGCGATACAAACCGTTGCGAACCATTGCGCAATCCCAGTGAAATCAGTCAAATTACATTCAAAAGGTCAAATCCCAAAAGCTATTGAAGACCTTGGAACTTATGGCTTCAAGGCGGAATATCCATATCCACAGGGTCTTACCAAAGCCGCCTAAGAAAGACTTTCATTCAGATAAATGAAAAATGTAAAGTAAACTAATAGATCTCTTCCTTCCTCTCGGGCGACTTCCTTCCCCGCTAGCCAGTTTCCTGTAAGCTGAACTAGATCTTAGTCATACTCTAAGCCCTATTAAGATTGAAATCATTCCTCCAGAACATCATTTAATAGTGCTCAACACCCTTCTTATTACTTTAACTCGACCCCCCACCACTCTTTCCCCAGGCTTTATACGACTTTTGAGACGAATAAAGGCCAAACCAAATATCGTAAGTGATGCTCGAGATCACTGATGTTGCATTTGAGCAAGTAGATTGTAACCTCGGAACCTCTTCAAGGAACGTTCCGGTACTGTTACTGCTAATACTGTCTTGTCCCTATAGATGCATGACAGATTAAGCAGCAGCTAACAAAGCGGGATCAGCCTTCTATATTGTATATATTGTACGATGCCAGTCAGTCTTCTCGGGTGACGGGCTCATTTCCGAGTCAGTCAATGAAGATGAGCTTCATGCCGCTTGAAGGAGTTGAAGAGGTTCCGGACTCTTAATTAATGGAATTTCCTTCCATTCCAGGAGTGAAATAGTATGGTTTGATAGAACCAGGTAGTAGTTGGTCGGAAAGGAAGAGAAAGATAGTCCAACGGACTCGGGCAATACCATTAAGACAGAAAGGGATTGGGCTGATTGACCCCAGGTTCCGGGACGAGAATCAGGTAAACAGTTGAAGTACCAAAGAGCGGTCCCAAGGGACGGAATCAAGGAAATTCCTAAGAGCCAAAGCTCTTAGCCTCCTACTAGCTGCAGCCAAAGAAAGAGATATAACAAAGGAGATCAGACAGCACCTGACCCTCTGTCTATGGTAGGCAGAAGAGAATCTTTCTCAGATTCCTCATCTCTTGGGCTTTCTCCGGTTGACGTTGAAGCCAAAGAAACGGGGGGAAGGGCACAACTAGTAGTTACCACACCCATTCCATTATGGATTCGAATAGCTAAGCGAAGGCTGAATTGAATGGACGAGTAAGGGAATACGAGCCCTTTCATCTCCTTATATACGTCGCCATGTTCCGATCTGTCGGCCGATTTCAGACAAGAAGAAATGGTAGCGGGGACAAATTCACCCACACTTCATTCAGCTTCCGGGGATTGAGTGAACGAAGGGATCACAATAGAAGTAAGATGCACTAGGTTCCATCATAGATAAACGAGATCTGATCGCGATATATTTGGCATCATCTCCTTTCTGGTGAACTACACTCACCCGGCTCGAACCTTGCAGAGGGTTCGACCGAAATAATAGAAATAATAATAAGAAAGGGGGCCAAACAGCCACTTGACGGAAGTTTTAGGGGTGAAATCCCTGACGGGCTAAAGAGGCTTAAAAAGAGGCCTACACTAACAGAAGGAACAAAGCATCCACTCTTCCTACGTTCGTGCCTGATCCCAGAAGTAACTTCACTCGACTTAGAGGAGTAAGAAAAATGAGAAGATTGAAGAGATAGTAAGAACTAGTTCTTACAGATTCTTACAGATACCAAGCCCACTGGCTACCAGGCCTAGGAAAGAAGGATGATCTTAGAACTCTTTACCACTGCCCGCTACAAAGCAAGCAAAGGAAAGAGAAAGAGTCAAAGCAGCGGCTTGAAGATCCTTATGAGGAAATGCCGCCTTAGAAGAGAATCTAATCCCCGTCCTGCCTTCCTCAGAGAATCAGTAACAAAGGATTCCCAAGACTTGGTATAGCTTATTTAGGATTTCCTTCCGAACCCGGGAACTGAAGGACGACCTTGTTTCCGTGCTCACTTACTATTTATCTTAGTGCAAAAGTCCATACTGGAGAGTCTATTTTGGTGAAATCCCGTTCTTGTAATACAAAATGAAATGACTAATTTAGCTGAGAGAACTCATTCTAGTGCAAGCCCCACAGGAGACAGAAGAGCTGCTAAAAAGCTACAACTCATATAGCGTTCGTTACCAATAGCCATCATCTCAATCCGAGGAAAAGAAGCCGTTGAAAGGCCTAATTGTCCCCATAAGCCATAGAAAGAATGAAGTTAAGTAGAGCCAGCCGAAGTCCAGGAGTGAATTCGTCTCTTTCTTTAATAAGCGGATAGCTTCCAGCTAGAGATGGGAAAGTGTACATAGTCGGAAGTCTTAGAGAGGAGGAAAGCAAGCGTAACTCCAAAAACATCAATTAGTCTTTTTTGGGGCGCGCAGAGCACCTAATCAAGTTTCATCTCTTCCTACACCAATGGATTCTCATCCAACTCCCCTTGAATCAGTTATTTGTCCCGCCAAACCCATTCCTTATCCCAGGGGAATAAGATCCTTATCCGCTAACTTATCTTTAGGCTCGGGGAAAGCGTCTTCTCTTCCAACCTGGCTATTGAATGAAGACAAAGGCTGAAGTACTTGAGTTTTCTTTCTTTACTGCTTAAGTGGACCCGTAAGCTATAGAATTATAAGCAAGTCAGTCATAAGTTGGAGATTCCGTAAATCAGTCTGGATTTCTTAACTCATTAAATTTCGTAAGTAACCAGATCAATCCGATAGTAGTTAATCTTTAGAGTCTCCTTTATAGATTTCTTTTCTTTCCTTTCGACTTCTTCTCTTCCCCTGATCTGAGGCTTGAAGATCCTGAGGATCAGTTCGCTGAGAAAGGATCATCTTTGATTCTAAGGCTGCTACTTCGAGTTCTCAATGCTCGGGCTTATTCCTTCGGTTCTTAGTGCTCTTTTCTTCGGTAGCTCTGACTTCAATCCTGACGTCTAACTAAAGATTCTGACTTGCTTCTAGGATGGGATTTCAATAAGAATAGAAGTCTTAAAGTCTGGTTGCCTTAGCCCGCTTTTACCAAAATAAAGAATCTAACTATACGCAGCACTTTCTATGAGTTAATATAGTGGAATACCAGGGTAGCATATACTCAGAAAAGAATACTACCCGATAACCCATGACTTTAACATTCATGAATATGACTAAACACAAATCTAAAAGTGTTATCTATCGGGTGACTTAAATGTTCTATTTTTTTCCTATAGTAAGGAATCAATCAGAGGAAGTGTCATAAGCATGGAAAGCTGCTAGAAAGTAGCTTTTGAGAAAATCCCTGCAGGACAATTCTAACGAAGTTTTCTTGGAAACTATTTTCGAAGTGGATTCTCTCACCGGACGGGCAGACCTCTCAAGATCCGGTAAAGAAAGTTGGCTTGAGACTGGATTAAATCCTTTATATCCTATTCTTTCTCATTGGGATGTCAATCAAATTCCTTCTATCCGCTCTTACAGAATCCGCTGCACTATTAGGTTAACTTGAATCTGGGTAAATTGACTTCTTTCTTAAATTTAAATAAAGGAAGAGGTGATTTGGAGAAGAATGAATTCCTCCCCGAGCAGTGAAGTACCATATCCTAGAAAGAGGGCTTTTACCGGTCGTTAAGATAGAGTCGGTGTCGGTAGCAGTTCTTGCTTAGCAGGATCAGCAACGAGAAGTTTTCCTCTGCTGGAAAGCAGTCCTTCACGGATATGTGAGCTTACTCCGCTCTTGCTGGTTTAGTAAGCCTTTATGATTATGAAAAGGAATGGATAGAAAGAAAGCCTGGAGCCCTCCTTTCTCTTTGTGTCAACATAGGAATGGGAGCAGTTTGAATGGATGCCTCCTTCTTGAATCAGCCAAGTCAGTAGCCTTTCTTTATGCGGGATTGCTTGTTGATGCAAGGAATAAGGGCTGCTTTGATGCCAAGAAGAAGCTGTTGGAGGAATAACTGCAGCTAAATCATCTGCTGCACAGTACGTACATTTGTTCAGGGGCCCCAGTGCAGCTATCAAAGGTAAAGATTTTTTGTCAAGGGCTCAAGGGCAAAGAATTCTCCTCCTTCTTCAGGCGAGATCTAATGGAGGAATCTTCCGTCGCCCGACTAGAATAAAGCGCTTGTGTCATTTATATAAATAAAGCAATTTTCTACATTTTTTCTCTGTATTAGGTATCTCATCTAATATTAGTCACCTTTTCTTGGTTCTTCTTCTTTTACGTTTTAGTTTATATAATTTAGACTGTAGAGTCTGAATTGTCTTTTTTTTTCTATCTAATTTTTCTTTAACTTCATCATATTTAAGTTTTTTAATTAGACTATCTTCACCACATAAGTCTGTTATTTCTTTAGGTTTAGTATTAACCCAAGTATTTTTCTTATAGACTGTATCTCTTTTTCTATCAATTTGGATTCCCATATTTTTTTTTATTTCATTTTTTTTTATTTGAGTTTTTTTCTATCAACAAAGAAATTACGCGTATGTGTAATTACTTCACTCTGGTTGGGTTCATTGTATTTTGATTCATACCACTCACGGCTTACTAAGTCTTTAGCTGGACCCTTGTGTTTAAGTATATCATCATTTTTAGTCACTAATAGATAGGATTTCGGTGCTAAGAAGATACCAGTATCTACTTTATACTCGAGCTTTAATTTTCCCAATTCAGTCGATGAAACCTCTTCTTCAGGTATTGGACTTCCTGGAACAGCTGAGTAAGTATCAGTATAGTAACAGTCTTCTCTGGAAATGTACTTGTACATATGAATACGAGAATAAGCTGTAATAGCAGCCGACATTTGAACAGCTAATATTCTAGGTGGATTCCAGTCAATGTCGTTAACATAGGAGGTATTTATCTTATAAGTAATAAGAAAGTAATGATCGCCCAGATTGTTAATATCGAAGAAATCTTTACTCTTTATCAATTCTTCATATCTCTCTCTAGTGCGTATATCTCAGTTACTCTACTTTCTGGATTAATACCTAATCTCCCATATAGCGCGTTCATAAGAATTTTGTATATATAAGACATAGCTTCGTCACCTTTCTTCTTAGATTTTTGTCTACTTGCGTAGAGTGATGAGATAAATTTTTCGAAAAGGACTAGAACACTTTTCAAATAAGAATCCCCTTAATGGTATAACCTTGTAACCCAAGTTTTGTGCATACTTCACCTCTTCGCTATAATAGACCCCGACAAATTCGCCTGTTGGGAATAGTAAACTTCCACCCCTTTTTTCTTTTCTTTGTCTCGAGAGGGAGAGAAGAAAGATATGACTGACAGAGCCAAAGCTTCATGCTCACTTATTCACTAGATTCCAAAGCATGCCAAACCTAAATGCCATTAGCTGAATGCGTACTTCATGCCAAGCAAGCTTTCATTTAGTGAACGCTTTCAAGCCCAGTTTAAGATTTCCGAGCATTGCGCTTAGTCAGTCCAGCTTGCAGCTGATTCAGCGACTTTGCCTTCCTACTAAAAAAAAAAGAAAGAACTCCTTCCTTTCCCGCGTCTCCTACTCCTACCTTCGTACTACAAGCCAGCCTTTTACTCGAACTCCCGTTACCGCTGTCCCTATTGGCTTGTCTCCATTCGTTTGCTTTCCAGGATTGTGCCATCATATTAGCCTCCCCATGTTTGCCTTCCTTTCACTCCGGCGTATAGCCTGTCTTGTAATTATTCATTAGTAATTGGCTGATTAAGATCAACTGCCTCAACCATTGGTTGTTCTTAATCTAAATCCCGTAGGTAGGAATGCTCTTGGTCTTGTTGGAATATGCGCTGTTCTCTTTCCTGTTGATTTCGCGGGCGAAAGAGATATTTCATTAAGAATTAACAGAAGACTAGTTGTCAGAGCTAGTATGCCAGATGACATGGATCGAAAGAAGGAATCCCCGGCTATTGAATCTGGTGATGGCCTTGAATCGGACAAGGAAGTGACATCTAGTAGTAAATAAGTAAGATGCATAGAATGCAAGGCAAGCTCCTATCGAATAGGCAAGAAGGAAGGGCTTTCAAGGGAATAGGGGAAAGACAGGACAGGCAGGATAAAGGTCTTTAGAAAACCGTTGCGCTAAGGCGCCAAAAAGGAGTAATGGTTCTCTTGCTAGGACGCTATTCCGTTTTCTTGCTGAAGTTCTCTTGCTGGTTATCAGATATCGCTCAGTCAGATCTCGCCTAGACTAATAGGGCAAGCACCGGCCGCCTTATACGGGTTAGGGTTGAGTATACTAGGTAGAGTGGGCTCGAAAGTAGGCTCGAAGGGGCGAGTTAGTGCTTTGTTTGGTTTTCGCGCCTTAGCTTTAGCTATTGATTGCTGGTTAGAATATATCGCCTAGACTAAGTAGGCTGGCAGAAGCTGAATCAGGGTAAGCTGTTTCCGTTGCGGAATCAGTTGCTGAATCAAAATCCGTTGCGGAATCAGCATAAGCCGAGCCCGAGCCTGCTGTCTTTTCGGTAGCAGTCCCCGAGGTAACTACTTACAGTTACAGCTTAGGAATCGAAGTCAGCTAACTAACTAAATCAATCCTATAGCTGGGAAGGAAGCCTCGCATTGATGGTTAGCTGCTATGCTATTCAATTGCTCGACTGTAAAGGAAAGAAGCAAGAGCCAGGGGGATTGAGCCCGGGGACGGGACTGATCTTCCCGTTGGCTTTGCTAAAGCAGTACTCACAGTCTAAGGTCCGCGGGTGGCATAGCGAAATTCCTCACCTCTCGACCAGATCGTCCCAGCGGAGCAATTCAAAGCGTCTTTGGCCTTTGATTGAAGTAGTTTAGTTAGTGCAAAAGATTGATGATTGTGGTTAGCTTTGATTTTTCTCAGAGAGACTGGCTGCTGCGGATAGGTGGCTTTCAGGTCTTGACTCTGATAACTCTACACTCACACCAAGATCACATCGGCTTGCAACAAGGCCAATCATTGAAAGTCAATCGGGATTGATACCGCTATGAGGTATACCTTTTCTCTGTTAACGATCTCCCCCTATATGCGGGAACTGCTTGAACCGCTACTCTAACAACCCCTCGCGTAAAAGGGAACCAACCGCTCCAGTGTATACTGGTGCCGGAACTAAAGATGTTGCTAATGGTGCTACTAAGGACGCTGGAGAAGGAACTCAGTTAACAGTGGTAACTCGTTAACCGACTAGTACGCTAATAAGAGTGAAAGATGAAAGACGTTACTCTCAAAAGATCCAGAGAAGTAGCTTTGCCGGACAGTCAAGGGTCTACCGCTTATGTAGCTACGGATGCTAATGTATCTACTGCTACAGTAGCTGTTGCCGGAGAATCCATTCTATCCCTCACCAACCTGTAACCGGTATATCCCATTTCAAATGAATCACTCTCAGCGGTACAAATTCCATTCTTTCACACCGTACTGTCTATATTGAGTCTCAGTATCGGGACTAGCCCCGCAGGGGAAAGAAAATCAATCGGTACTTTCGCTCACTCCGTTGCTTGTTGGGTCCCATCGCTAGGGATAGAGGAGATAGATGAATTCTATCACCGATATCCTTTCTACTGTCCACATTCTGACGATAAAGGGCATTAGTTGGCCGGCCTTAAGAACGAAATTAGACATTCTCTGGCTGGCACGAAGTGACTCGCCCTATCGGTCGATAAAACTTTCTCTCGCTGTAAGGTGAAATAAGACTTGGTAATACAAAGAGGGAATCGTTTTTGTTTTCAATCACCTGGTCGAGACTAAGTCCTGCTCCTGATCTTAGCATCGCTCGGGCCTTGAACACTAAGCGAGAAAGAACGTAGATAGAGAGAAAAGCGAGGAAAGAGAGAAAGTCACTCTAAAGTGCCCAATACCCTACTAAAAGGTAACTGATGGAATGATTACAGAACTGAAAAGAGCGTAAATAGATTCTTTTTACCTGCTATAGACTATCTCCGAACTCTTCCTAGGGTTCAAGAAGATGGATTTCTAGGCCTAAGCTATATCGTCATTCATGCTTGATTTAGTTACACGAGGCTATAAGTCAAGGTCTTCGCTTTGAAAGCAAAGCAGGAGATTTCCCATGAAATCGATGAAAAAGCTTACAGAAATGAGATGTAATTAGGCTTACTACACTCTTCGATATCGGATATTCCTGACTCTGCTCTTTCATACCATCCATAGTTTCACACTAAGCTCTGATAACGTAGATCGAGGAAAGTCTGATTCTTCTCGTTCGTGTCTTCCATTAATCCGTAGGGGAAAGAATCTTTCCATCTCCATAGCTTCTTGTATTTGAATTTCGATTAAGTCATTCTTATTCAGACTGATGGAATTCTTAGTCTAAGATCATATTCTTTCTCAAACTAGATTGATTATTATTCTTCTTCTCTTTCCGTAGGAACAAGAATCTTTCTTTAGTCTCGGGATATCTTGATTTTCATTCTCATAATGTGCTTTGGATTCGAACAGAACTGATGTAAGATGTGTACAGGCCTGGGCAAAGTGAAAGGCCAGCCGAAGCTAAGTATCAAAAGGTTAGAATCGGTTAGTGTGAAACTAAGGTATGAAAGAACTTGCTCGAAGAGGGTTGACTTGTTAGGGGTTAGAAGACGCGAGAGTCATTCTTTATCTGATTCTCCTACTAGGATAGGAGTACGGTTTAGGCTTGCCCCTTTCATGGAGTTTGATTGCTTGTTTCATCAATAATTGGTTCTTTGCCGAGAATCTTCCTGCACGGATTCATAAAAGCTTCAACTTCTTTATTAAACATGTCCATCTGCATCTAATCTTCTCTGCGCCGCTCCATGAAGCTTGAAACAGGTTGAGGGATTCTCTAACGCTCCAGCGAGTAAGATTCCTGACTGTTGGCTGTGATCGAAATGTATTACCACGATGCCTTTTCAAGGAGGACTTGCTTCCACTTTGACAAGGAGAGTCACTGAAAATGCTTTTTAGGAGATCACTTGATGAGCTTTTACCTGCATGACACTGTTCACGAGAAGAGTACATGGCAGCAGAAGAATTCACAACATTCAAATTACAATGAACAGAAAGATCATGGGGAGGGGCAACCCTTTCTGGGCTACAAGGGGATAACACAGAAAGAAAATCGGGATGCAAGAGCTCGTCAATCATTCTTTCAATCTCCCTCCTATTGTTGGGAGGGAGCTGTGAAGACTCCGGTCCAGTATTAACATGCTTATCATGCTGCACCCAAAAGCCATCAGCAGAACCATCAGGAAGGTCCGAATCCGAGGAAGAGTCATCGTCAGAAAGCGAGATGAAATTGTTAGCACCATCATATCTCCCCACAAGGATATCTTCAGGCTTTGTCTCGAAGACTTTGTGGATCTGCCTGTCTCTGAAAAACCTCACCTTTGTAGTACCCCTCGAGCGATTTTCTCTGATCCATCTTTGCGATCAGCTACACTTGCTTCAAAGTTACACGTATACCAGGTACCAAACCTGCTAAGAATGCGTTGATTGACAGCTTCATACCCTCGAAAAGCATCAATAACACTCCTAGGGCATTCATAGATGGTATGCCCCAGAATGCGACAGAGGTTGCACCTTCTGAAGACTCGTTCATATCTGCACTCCACCCATACTTCTTTTTCGTCATCTAGTTGAACCTTAATCTTCTGAATGAAAGGTTCGGAGACGCTCGAGCGATAGCGAGAGGAAGCATTGGGTTGATGTGTACTCTCGACCCCGTCCAGAAGTTGAGGATGCAACTGACGATTAAATCGGTTAAAAAAAAAGGTTTAGCCATAAAGATGCCGGTTAAAGAGAGTTCTAACGTGGGGCGACAAATGGCATAGAATTACCTTAAAAGGGGGTGCCCTCCCTGAGACTTCCTCAGTCCTAGTTTCTGCTTGATAGACTAACTAATTACTAAACTGAATTGCCAGATCAACCATCAATCCTTCCTTATGATTCTAGGGGTTTAGGATAGGAAGAGAAGAGGGCTAAGCTCAACTCAAAGATGCTAAATAAGGGCTTATAATAGCTTTCAATGCGCATTTAGCGAGTAGTTAGTTCAGGTCTTTTTGTATGAGAGATCTCGTTCCAACAGTTTTTCCGTGAAGGCTCCTGAGCTCTCTTTTCTTTTCAGGATGGAACGTTTGTTCAGGACCACAGGACGGGCTAGGATCCCGTTGAATTATACCTACCAGGTAAATCCCGCCACAGAGGTTGTTTTCTATCTCTCGAACACTTAGATGCTTTCGCTCCTGCACCTATTACAGTGGCTTTCTTAGCTTCTCTCCTTTCAGTCTTCACTCCTTCCGCTTTCACTTCGGTGAAGAACTAGAAGATGGGTTTAACGGATTTAGCTATTGAGTTTGATTGCTGCATCCGTTTTCTTGCAGGGTCCGCTGCTATTGGTCTTCGGCGTAAGGATTTGAGTGAGGAACTTGACTTGGAGTTGGAGGCTAATAGGGATTTCACCTAGACTATATTGAGCCAGCCGGCTCAGGGGTTACGACTTCTTAGTTATAGGCATGGTTTTTAGCCTAGCCTCTCAAATGAGCCCCCCTAGTCAAAGAACTGTTTAAGCTGTGCAGTGCCTCTAGCCTTGAGGATCTCCACTAAAAGCTATCATAGGCTACACTCGCCATTGGGCAACCTCTGGGCAGGTGGAGGAAGATCAATCCTACGAACCTCTGCCTTTTCGAGGAAGTTATTCTTTGCCTTTTGAGAATGGTTTCGCTCCTTTACTGCTTTAGAAGAATACCTATAAGTTATACCTGTAGGCCGACCTTGGGATACTACTCTTCTTGGCCCCTCTTCGCACTAACTCATCACTTAGTGATTTGCTGGTTCGAGGAGCAGGTTTATCCGGACCGGTACTTTGATCGGTACGCAGTGCTCGGTGATGATGTTGTCATCGCGGACCAGACGGGAGTACGAGAAAGCTCTTCATAACTTAGGGGTGAAGATTAGTCATCAAAAAGACTGAATTTCTGAGAGTGGTGCAGCTGAGTTTGCAAAGCGGTTCCACATTCGAGGATTGAGTGTGGATTTATCTCCCATATCAATCCGGGCTCTTATGAACCCTTTCCACCCATACGGATTGATTCAATCTGTATGTCTTATCTGATCAAGAGATTTGAAACTCTTTGTCGAATCGGTGGAGCCGGATATAGAACTCTTTCGCGACTGCAGCACACTCGACCGCTTCGCTTCGAGAGGCTGTTTAGTATGTACACTCATCGCGGTCGACCTTTGAATCCATACCTTCGCGGTGTGCTCATAGATTATTTGAGGTTTGAGATGTTCCCTAAGGAACTCAAGGTGCTTCCGGGGGAAGTTCTTAAGGGAAGCACTGAAGAGAAGATGTTCTTGAAAGAACTCTTCTTCGATCATGGGTCAGACAAGGGTTCACCTACTGTCGATGGTATGGTACTACGTGATTGCATGGAGTCCGCCGGTTACTATCCAAGACCAAGTTATCAGCAATAAATCATAATCTAATTAATAGACTTAGACTACGGATGAGTTACACTCCGGAGTCAATATCCGAATACAATATATTTAGCAGTTCAGTTCGAAACTGATATTGATCCACTGCTACATCCGCTGAAAGATCTGTTGCTCTGATCGATGGGGATCTTCAAACCTTAGTTTTCACACTAAGAGATGATATGCAAGAAAACTCCATAGCTAAGCGAAAGCCTATGAAAGAAAGGAAATCGGGGAAATCTCGTATTAGACCGAGCCGAGCCCGCGGTTGCTGTCCACGAGGTAGCAGTCCCAAGAAGCGGAAGCTAGGGCCTTCGACAAGATAGGGGACGTTGTATTCCCGTTTCTTGCTGGTGCGTAGCCTCTAACAAGGAAGAGAACTCGGAACCTTAGCCCGCTCGGGATCGGGAATAGTATTAATATCCCGATGAACTAACTTCTTACCTCTCTAGCCGCGTAAGCAGCTTGTCCGTTGGAAGATGGATGAGTCGAGCTGAACTCACTCTTTCCCGCCCTTGATAGACTTAAGGCTGAAGACTGATAAGACTTTATATGAGATGAAAGATTACTATTACTGGTTAGCTATGGTATGAAATACCCTATCAGGAAGAGAAATCAACCGAGAGACCCCGTTAGTAGCGGCGAGCAGATTGGTGGTTTTAATTTGAAGAAAAACAAAGACGAAGCAAGAAATACAGATAAGGCGAACCTGACTATTAGATTCTTCTTTTCCTTTCAGACCTTTTATTCTCATCAGATAACATATTAATGTTGTACATGAAAATAGTTATTTATCATCAGAGTGAGATATGGTAGATAGAATTAATGACAGAGTACTTATACAGAGTGAGATATGGTAGATAGAATTGAGACAGATACCGTTTCATGGAGATATGATATATAGAATAGTGATAGCGATTCAGCTAGACAATACAATACACGTCATAAAAAGTCCGACACTACGTTCCTCCATCTTCTTCTACAGCAAGGGGCGCCGCCCTCCCCCTTACCTCACTTTTCCACCCTCTGACCAAAGACATAGACATAGATAGAGTGCTCGAGCCTTAGAATTTATGATAAGCCGACTGAAAGGAAGAGAAGAGTGTGGGGACTTAGTTGTGAGGTGAATTAGACCATAAGATAGGTACAGGAGATTTGGAAATAGGAAATTGGACCTGGTATTTTGACAGGCGAAATGCGTAGGAAGTGGTGATGCTACGTGAAATGTTCTTGAAGGAAGGCCTAAGACTGAAGCAAAGAACAAGAAGAAAACAAAAGGAGGAATTTGTCCAATAGTAACAAATGGTGCCTCCACAGGTTGACGTCCGATCCAACTTTAGACTCTTTCTTCCCGACCTATTTCACTCTCTGCTTACCTTTGGGGGGAAGGTACTCGCCAATCAAGTCTTTCAGCAGACTTTTGTCTGACCTGATTTTGTCCAACCATTCCCGGAGATTCCCAATATCATGTTCTGAAGAAATCTCCAGCGATTCCATAATATTATGGGCAACCTCCGAGTTGACGGTCCCTTGCTCGGGAAAAAGAGTGGTCAAAGGACCGATCCCTTTCTCCGATTCCTCGCGAACGCGTTCCGTTATTAACGCGTGAAGCTCCTTTTTAAGTTCGGAGACTTGAGCAGGTAGCGCTTCTTCCGCCGGGGCTGGCGCCTGCGGTAACGGCTCTTGCTCTTGAGCCGGGTTAGCGACCGGATTAGCGGGGGCGTTTTGGGCGTTGGGTTGGGCTACCTCTTCACCTTCTTCATTAGGAAAGGGTTCGCCTAGGACGTTTAGATCGAAAGACGTCCACCCGGAACCCCTACTGCTACCCCCCATTTCACTTCTCCCTCCCACTGAGATGGAGTTGGAGCCGCCGGAAGATGCAGAAGCTCCTTCCGGATCCATCATGTGCAACAAGGTGGACCCCCCCAGGCCCGAAGCAAGACTAAGAATCAAAAGGAGGGTGAGTGGAACCTCCCAGCCAACAAGATGACTAAAGAGGAGGCGGAACGATCTCAAAAGGAGCATGGATTTCAGTTTTACCCAAATAAAATCTATGCCGAGTACAAGAGACAAGAAATATACGGTGAATACGAAAAAAAGGAATAAGACAACGATCGAAATTCTGACCCAAAAATTAGACATTCCACGCCTTACCGAAATCGGATTTCCTTTTCGTGCCATATGCGCCTTATTTTGACTTTTTCTCCTTTTTTCTGCCCGCTTTAAGATTTTTTCTTGAAAGTCTTCGTTTCCGTGTGGAAGCAAACTCTCCAAATTTATGACCAACTTTTCCTTCAGTGATCTTAGAACGAACAGGACTTTTTCCATTGTAAATTCGTACGGAGCAATTAACGAATTCCGGCAAAATAGAAGACCGAGTGGGATCAAAGAAACTAGCAGACTGATCACTAAATAGATAAAAATAGGTGAAAATTCAACCATTTCCTCAGCTTGAATCTCGTTCAATCCATAAACACGTGCAATACCATCTCCAACGGACACCACTCGACCGATCTCATCCAATTGAAAACTAGTGACAAAGTTGCTAATTCTACTTTCTAATAGACTTGCTAGTTCCGCAGCTCTTACAGAGAAATCCATTTTTTCTTTCTTTTTTTACCATTTTTATACTAATATACTAATTTCTAGTATATAATTAAGAATTTTTCCATTTTTATTTTAGGAGAATGCCACTATAGGATAAGCGTAGTGCAACTATCTGAGGTTTTTATCTTCCCGCGCACTCAATTCAGGAAGACGAATCTCTTTCATTCACGGAACACAAAGCAAATCCCTACCTCAACAGCATCTCAAGTGATTAGGCAGGGGCAGGATTCGAACCGATAACTTCGGCCTCTTTCTGAACTGAAGGGCGAACTGATCGACCTGCATGTGTTAAGCATATAGCTGAAGTAGCCTAAGCGCTTCAACCTGCTCTTAGAATTACAAGAAGAATCCCTTCTCTTTTTCTTTCTTTTCTATACGCAATTTCGTAAGAGTCTAAAAGGCAGGGTGCACCTCAGTCTTTACTTTATAGTATTCAATTCCAGCGGCTCGAAACTCAATATTCGACCGATCGCTTAGATTAAATCTTAGCGGAGATTTCCGAAAAAGGAACCCAAAGTTCCTTATAGAAGGAATCAAAGATGGATGGCTCTCTTCCGAGCGAACAGGAAGTCAAAGCGCAGGTGAATGATGTTAGAAGGTGAAAAATCAATGGGTGCCGTAGCTCCTTCAACAAATTCTTATTTTACAATAGGGCCGCGAAGTTATGACCCAATGATGGCCTTTTTTTGATATCCGATCGAAGAAAGAAGGTTTCTTTCAGTAATCCGTTTACGGTAGGTGTGGGTAAGCTGGAGGGGACCACAGTAGGGAGAGTAACTAGCTGATAAAGTTAGTGAGGTTCCTGCTATGGTGAGGGATAAGATCTTTCACTCTAGTAGGAAGAAGACAGGTGGGAGTGAGCCGAGCGAGAGCACAGCAAGCTCTAGGGGTGGACTGTCGGTCTGGTCCCATTTTAGACATAGTCAGAAGAGTAGCAATGCCGGATTAAGAAGGGGTAAAGCCAGAACTCTGCACAAACGAGAGAAGAAGTTGAGTACGACTATGATGTATAAGATAAGAGGGGAAATGAGATGTTTGTGGAATAGCAAGCGTTGGCTTTCAAGCTAAGGTATTAAGTAGTAGCGCTGGGGGGCACCCCCGGGATAAGGAAAACTCAAATCCTCATTCTTACCCGGGAAAGAACTCTTGTTCCCCCTACGGAGAGTGAAGTGACCCATGGGAACAAGCAACGGCCATTGAGTTATACAAGGAAACCCTACAGAAGATAGCTTTAAGAAGCCCGATGCTTAAACTAAAATTGCGCGATGAACTCATCAGATGAACTACTACAGGAAAGAAAACCAACATATTATCCTGTTGATTGTCAGCTGAAAGCAAGCAGTTTTTAGATATATCCCGAAGGGCGTATAAAGATAAAAGTGTTAAGCCAAAGCCAAGTATCCGTCTATATAAAGAAAGATGCTCTATACCCGCCCACCGCTCCTCTCTGAATGAAGAGGGGACTCTTTGCCCATAGGGTCAAGGGTGCAAGCAACTAGTGAAGCCTGAGCTTTCGATTCATTCATCTCAATCTCATCTTTGTCAGCTCTTTCTGAGCTATTCTCTTAACACAACACCTTTATCAAAGCCCTCCGATCGAGTAGTAAAGACAAAGGGAAAGGTTGAACTTAACTGTGCGTTCCAGACCTGATTGAGAAAAAGCGTTAATAGTTTTGTGTGTCGTACGGGGAACCGAGTTCGCACTCCCATCTTGCCCTTAACTTAAAAAGGGGCTTTACTTGAAGTAACTTCTTTCACTCGTTCTGTCGTCTCATTTCAGCTTTCAACCGCTATTTTTCTCCAAACGAGAAGCTTTGGCTAGCCGTTCACTCACTCTCGACGGTCTGCCATTTAGTTCGTTCGTTGTAGCAGAGCGAATAATGTTCCGATGGATAGAAGGTAGCTGCATGCAGCATAAAATAAAAGAGATTGACATCCGAAAGACCAGCTCCTTGTCCTTTCCATCCGGAGGTGGCGTTGCGTTGATCCAGCTAACGAGCAACTGGTTCGTCTTTACCCACTTTTTGTACTTAGGATTTGAGGAGTTCTTTTCATCGTCTGTGAATTGGTTGGGCTGTGGGCGAGGGAGAGGGGAAGGAAGAAGATGAGCTGAACGCCGCTTTGCCGGAAGGGAATGCGCTAGCCGCATTGAGTAGCCATAAGACCGCAGAAAGAAGCACGACGACTACTATCTGAATAAAATCCATCGTCTTCCTCCATAGAAGAAGTCTCCTTCTCTATTAAATGAAATGAAAGTCAACACCCATCAAAGAGTTTGCTTTAGGGCCTATGGCCTTTTCATGATTGACCTTGCACCCATCAGCCGAGGGGTTTGCTTTTTCATTCTCCTTGAGAGGTAGCTTAGTAGCTTGAGTCTCACGCTCTTTCTCATGCACGCTAACAGCAACATGCTTCTCACGTTCACCACTCTTAGTGCCATGCAGGCCTTGTACACGTGCTTCTCCTTTTGGTTGCCATGCATCCAGGGGCAGTATGGGTCCAGATCAAGATGGGCATGAGCTTGGGCTTTAAAGCCCAAGAACCCGATGCCCATTCAATAGAAGAAGTTTTTTGACCTGCGGAACCTGGTTATGAGATTCGATCGAGATTCGTTGTTCGATCATGAAGCAAGCATTTTTCGTCCAGCCGGAGGAATAGTCGTTATTTCACCATTTGAATAACCTTGAAAAAAGCCTTCCTCAGCAGAGAACAGAGAGGTACTACCTACTTTCTTCCATTTTCCTTTTCTGACTGCTGTCTTAAACCTTTCTACTTTAACACGGGCACCTAATACAATACATCCGGGACAGAAGTTGGACCGAATCTTGCAGCACCCCAACCACCTTTGGAGGAAAGCCAGATGGGACCAATCGAGGAAGCAGATCAAATTCCAACAACTGAAGACCGGGATCCATCTCCACCAACCAAACTCAAAAAAAAACGCATTCCTTCCTCCATTCACTAGCAATGAGCTAAAGAGCAATGAGCCCATTGGGCAGTCTTTACCCTTGCTCTTTGGTCCCAAAAAGCTACTGAAAGTCCTAATCGAAGAGCCATATATTCCAGTCCGGATCGAGGAGACAAACAACCAACTAGCTTATATCCTTAACTGCAAAACTGCTCCGAGTGGTTAGCGAACTATTGAAGTAGATAAGTTCCAGTCCGCATTGAGGAGACAACCCCAAGCAAGCAAGGTGAAGCAGAAGCAGCAGCTCTAACCCATTTTACCTTGGGGACAAAAACAAGCTCCAAAGAGAAGTCCCGAGAAGTACTTCTCTTAGCCATTTTCTAGTTGTTCTTCCCCTCCTTCCTCACCCTTTCTTTCATTTCCTATCGGGAATAGGGGGTTTCATCTTTAACTAGAGAAAGATAGCTGAAAGAGAAAAAGAATGAAAATCCTTACATCTCATTTTTCGATGAAAAGAGATTCAAATCATTAGATAAAGGAAGAGTGAAGTAGACCATGGGTATGGGCTACGAACGACTGATTCCTTATAGGGGAAGAATCGATCTTGCTTTAAATTATCTATGAAAGGCAGCTGTTGTTGCTGGTGATGGTGGTTGGGGAAGGGAAGGAGAAGATCACACGCCTGAGGCTGACGTGCCAGGTCCGGGAGCTTGCTTTGCTTAGCTTAGCTGACTAAGCGTCGGTCGGGAGCAAAGCTTCCTTAATTTCTAGGTCTGATCTTGCCCAAAGGAAATGCTTTGATTCTTGCGCCGTCTTGCGAGGTTCGATTTAGCTTGAAGACTATCAATTGCTGAGAATTAACAACAGTTTTGGTCTACACCTAACTGGAAGATAAGGCGTTGCACTAAGTCCATACTCGGATAGGGTCGCGAAGTGCAAAGATCCGGTCTTTGACAACCGTCGTAAGGACAACAAAATCTATACTTATGTGTGTTCGACACTATAACTATAGGCGAGACCAGTTGTTGGATGATCGCCGAGTGGCGTTCTGCTCGATTAGGCGAATGCGAGTGAGGTTGCGTAAGCAAGGCTTTCCCCGTTCGGTTCGCTAGGAGGGAAATGAAGGATGAGTTCGGGCAGAAATAGATGTTGCTTGCCTCTTTCGTTAGTTATTAGTAAAGCGCGCTCCTTGCATGACTCCATATCATTCATTATTAAAGCGAAAGCGGCCCTTCCAAAAATCAATAAACGGGAATTCGTTACCTAATAATGAGCAATGCTGGTAACAGCAAATGATTCCTAACCTCATCAAAATCAGAGTACGGCATATCCGACTATCCGGCAACACGCTTTTATAAGTAACGCGGTGAACCGTACCTTTATCTCTAGACCCCATCTATTAGCGACTAGGAATGCAAGATTCTCAATAGTCAAATCAGCCTGATACGGGCTCGGAAGTAGTAGAAGGGTTCGGAATCGGAAGGTGGGCGGAGAAGGGCAAGGAAGGGCTTGGAAGGTTGGCTTCGTGAGCACACTTTGTGCCACGTCTTATTTATGCAAGTTGTCTTATAGAGAACAATCCTTCCCTCCCCTCCTGGAACCTCAAGGGCATCCAAGCACAAAATTGCCCTAACCACGATCCATTAATTAATATTTATACTTAACTCGAGCGCTAGAGAGAGGTCTACGTGCCCGCGCCTAAAGTCTTATGGTCTGATAGTCTGCAAGAGAGAGTGACTCTCTCCCAAGGAAAATCACTACAGGACTCTGCGAAAGGTTAAGGCGAGCCGTCACCAATCACACGTCGTCCACGCTGAGTCTCCTCAGCTACCCAGTCTAACACTCGAAAGATGACACCAAACCTAAATGTCGATAAATCGACTTTAGGCGAGTGCCATGTCCGAATAAAGACTGGAGGATCGACATAATCCTGCAAGCTAACACAGGGGTCCAAGGCTACCGTTGAATACCACTTAAGGTATTTCAGGTAAGATCTCATCCAACCTTGATAGAGAGACCACTCTAAGAAGTCTCTCATACCTGGCTGTGAGAAGAGATCTAGCGGTGGTTCAACAGGATCACGAGGCACAAAGTGTTCTCGTAACCGTTCGATAACCGCGCCGATCACTTCAGGTGATGGTACCTCGCCGGTTAAAGTAAGACCTTACAGATACCCTTTTGTTCAGAAGACTCTGATTGAGCTTATGGTCAATGACATGCTTCGCGACGGCCTCATTCAACCTAGTACCAGTCCCTTTTCGGCACACGTCTTATTGGTCAAGAAAAAGAAGGTTCATGGCGGTTCTGTACTGACTATAGAGCCTTGAATGCAGTTACAGTTAAGGACTCCTTTCCCATTCCTACGGTTGATGAGCTGCTTGACGAGTTGACGGGTTCGCAGTTTTTCTCTAAGCCCGATTTGCGCTCCGGTTATCATCAAATACTCGTTAAGCCCGAAGATCGTCACAAGACTGCGTTCCGCACACATAACAGCCATTACGAATGGGTTGTGATGCCGTTCGGTCTTACCAATGCCCCGGCCACATTTCAATCGTTGATGAATTCGGTTTTCCGAGATTTGCTCCGAAAGTGCGTTTTAGTATTTTTCGATGATATATTAGTGTTTAGCAAGTCTTGGCCACTGCATTTGGATCACTTGTCCCTCGTTTTGGATCGTCTACAGGCCCATTCTCTCTATGCCAAACTTTCTAAGTACTCCTTTGGACAGACCAAGATAGAGTATTTGGGCCATGTCGTGTCCGGTTCTGGTGTTGAAATGGACCAACAAAACAAAAGGTGGCAACAGTTTTGGCTTGGCTTACTCCAACTACTAGAACTCAACTTAGGGGATTTTTTGGCCTCACCGGTTATTACCGGCCTTTCATACGTGGCTATGCTCAACTTGCAGGCCCACTCACGACTTTATTACAGAAGGACAAGTTTTCTTGGACTGATGCGGCCCAACATTCTTTTGACGCATTGAAGCAGGCTATGACTCGGGCGCCCGTTCTTGCTTTACCCGACTTTCAGAAACCGTTTGTTGTCGAGACTGATGCATCAGGGTGTGACATCGGCGCAGTCCTCAGTCAAGACGGCCATCCAATCGCCTATTTTCGAAGAAGCTCTCGCCACGAATGCAATCGAAGTCAGCTTATGTTCGGGAACTCCACGCTATCTCTGAAGCCGTTGCCAAATTCAGACACTACTTGCTTGGACATTTTTTTATCATTCGTACAGATCACAAAAGTTTAAAGCACCTTTCCGAGCAAGTTATTCAAAGGCCAGAACAGGAACTTTGGCTACCGAAGCTCATGGGATTTCACTATTCCATCGAATACAAAGCCGGTAAAACGAATCAAGCTGCCGATGCTTTATCACGGGTTTGTTACATGGCACTGACTGTCTCCTATTTTACCTGCGTGGATGACATTTATGCCGCCGTTCGCTCTTCTGTTCCGTTGCAGCTGTTCCGTGAACGCCTTTCTCAAGATCCTGGGGCCTCAGAGGGGTTTTCGATAAAACAGGGGTTGTTTGTTATTTTACCATGACCGGCTAGTTTTGCCTGAGGACAATCCAGAGTTACTTCAAACCGTTATTCGCGAATTTCACACCACTCCGGTTGGTGGTCATGCTGGCGTCTTACGCACCTTCCATCGCATAGCGGCTCAGTTCTATTGGAAAGGCATGCGTCAAGATATTCAACGGTTTATTCAGTCTTGTATGGTTTGTCAGCGCGCCAAGTCCTCTCAACTGCACCCTGCTGGGTTATTGTGCCCCCTACCTCTTCCTTCTCAGATATGGGAGGACGTTGCAATGGACTTTATTACGGGACATCCACCATCGCGCGGCTTCACGGTTATAATAGTTGTGGTTGACCGTTTGTCCAAATACGGCCATTTTGCACCCCATCGAGCTAATTACACGAGTTCCCAAGTTGCTGAGACTTTTGTTTCCACTTTAGTCAAACTCCATGGTATGCCACGGGCTATTGTTTCTGATCGCGATAAAGCTTTCACAAGTGCTTTTTGGAAACATTTATTTAAGCTTCATGGTACTACTTTGAATATGAGCTCGTCGTACCACCCGCAAACGGATGGTCAAACGGAGGCTTTAAATAAATGTTTGGAGCTGTACCTACGTTGCTTCGTTCATGAGACTCCGCGTTTATGGGTTTCCTACTTGCCTTGGGCTTAGTATTGTTACAACTCGTCCTTCCAGACTTCCATTGGGATGACCCCATTCAGAGCTGTGTATGGTCGTGACCCCCCTGTTCTTCTTAAGTTTCATCCGGACGATGGGGTCCCTTCAGAATTGGAGCAACTGTTAAGAGATCGAGATGCAATACTTTCTCTCCTTAAGCGTAATTTACAGAATGCTCAGACTCGTATGAAACGCTACGCGGATACCAAGCGAAGGGAACTTCATGCCTACCTTGCTTTAAAGCGATATAGAGATAGAGTGATTTTTAGTGCTAGGAATGATGAAAATCTCTGTTCTGTTGTCTTTCAGTTCTGAGTTTGACCTTGGTTTAAATGTTCTTCGTTCTTTTCATTTCCTGTAATATTAAAAAAATGTAATTCTTTGTAATTAAACATAATCTCTATCTCTTCCTATCGGTCAGTTCTTTACTTGGAAAGTCAGCATTTGCCATACTTTCGGGTTCACTCCCTTCCTTCTTAGTCTAGCCCAGACCTTTCTAATACAGAAGATGTCATAAATACAGAATAAGACTAGGAATCTCGATTAGAAGACTTGCTCCCTACCGGCTACCTGTGACTGGCTGAGAGATTGATTTTCCTTGTACCGCTTTCGGGAAAAGAATGGAATCAGGGATCAAAGGAGATTAGGGGATGAGTTCGCACCCACATTCTCTCATAGAGTAGCGATCAGAGTGACTAATTGGCAAGGAAGACGCTCCCCTTTATATAAAATAAAAAAAGCTAATTGAAGACATCAGTTCACTGAAGCATTTCGCTAAGCCTTAGGCGAGCTCATAAGCCAGAAATGAGGCTGCTAGTTTTTTAGAGGGAAGAAAGGGGGTTAAATGACCTTTCAGCCGACAAGAAATTCCTTTCGTCATCATACATCATAATCAGAATCAGGTCACGTTAAGGTCACTGCACTCGATGAGGGAATTCTTGATCTGGGCTTTCGGATAAAGGATAAGCCGCTTACTTATTACTTAGACGAGAGGGCTATCGTCTCCGGCTAACCGATAGGCATGGTGTGGTGATAAGCCTCAAAACAAAAGAAGAGCACAGCGTGGAAAAAATAAGCCTGCTTTCGTCATACAATTGCCTTCCTTTCCAGAGTAGATCGTAAATCCCTCACGGGATGACCACAGGTTTGACCTTTCTTTCGCCTTCCTACATAACTTCTATTCAAAAAAGAGCTGAAACTCTACTCTTTCTCTATGCAATGTGTGACATAGGTCTGGAGTCGAAGCAGTGCTATGAATGCTTCATTCACAGAGCTAGGAGATCGATGCCTTAAGCATACTTTCTCTGTCTCCAAGTCCATACTTTCTTTTGTATCCGATCAAAGCACTTTGACTCTAACTAGAACTAGGATATATATATATATTATTATGAATATGAAAAAGCCTTTTGCTTGTCTTGGCTTGCGCTAGCGGGATTAAAGTATGAATTTGAATCTTCCTCGATCAATTTCTTTTTCATGTCCACATGTCCGGGAAGTCAGGCACTAGTCTCATATTCACTAGCTTAGAGCACTGGATCTCTCGTTTTGAGAGAAAGAAAAGACCGGCAACAAGGTCCCAAGGCCCGTTCTCGATACGAAATTAGGCCTCTTGGACAAGACTTTTTGTCTCGCAGCATCTCTATAATGAGACTGTCCTACTCTTTAACTCCTAGCCGTTCACAGAGGAACGAAGTCACTCGACTGAAAGGAGAGGACTGAGAGTCTTTTCCTCGGAAATCAAATTCATAATCTATCTAAGCGGATCGAATCCGAAAAAGCGGCGAAGGGCCTACCCCTTGAAAACATGCTTTATGAAAAGAAAGATCAGATTCTCAATCCTTGCTTAAGGAAAGATTATGAGTCTACCATCTTCTCGGAAAACTAAGGAGAAAGAAAGGAAAGAAGTGGTCGGGGGGTAGACTAGCCCAATTCTCGGGCAAATACAGCTCTTTTGATCATTTCTTCGCATGTACCTGCAGTAGCATTCAAGTAATGCCCTTTGATTTCACCTGTTTCGGCCTGTGCTTTATAAATTGCTTCGGCACAAAATAAGAAACGGTCTCTCCAACGCATAAAAGGTTGGGAATGAAAATTCTCATCATCTTTGGTAAAATCAAGTCCACCACGGAGACATTCATAAACCGCTCTACCGTAATTCTTCGCGGATAACCCCAATTTTGGTTTAATAGTACATCCGGACGGCCGTACTTGTTCAATTTATCTCTCTCAACTTGGATGCCGTGAGGCGGACCTTGGAAAGTTTTAGAATAAGAAGGAGGGATTCGCAAATCTTCCAGACGTAGAGCGCGCAGGGCCTTGAACCCAAATACATTACCCACAATCGAAGTAAACATGTTAGTAACAGAACCTTCTTCAAAAAGGTCTAAGGGATAAGCTACATAAGCAATATATTGATTTTCTTCTCCAGCAACGGGCTCGATGTGGTAGCATCGTCCTTTGTAACGATCAAGACTGGTAAGCCCATCGGTCCACACAGTTGTCCATGTACCAGTAGAAGATTCAGCAGCTACCGCGGCACCTGCTTCTTCAGGCTGAACTCCAGGTTGAGGAGTTACTCGGAATGCTGCCAAGATATCACTATCTTTGGTTTCATAGTCAGGAGTATAATAAGTAAATTTATAATCTTTAACACCAGCTTTGAACCCAACACTTGCTTTAGTCTCTGTTTGTGGTGACATAAATCCCTCCCTAAAACTTATGAATTAAGAATTCTCGCAACAAAACAAGGTCTACTCGACATGACTTAGGAGTTAATGAAACCTTTCATAGGAATCTTGCTCGTGTTGAATCAGCCGGGTGTGGCGATCCGATCAACGAAAATCAATAAAGAAATTAGTTTGCCCAGAAAAATAATATTATCGTATACAATACGACGATCTCTGGCCCTGGGAAGGGGGTATTCAACATACTGCAGCTAATGTGACTGCATTAAAGTCTAAGACTTCTGAAGGGTTACGAAGGTAGAAGAACTTCTTAGATATCATGGGCATAGGCTGTTACGGCCTTCCTTCATTCTATAGGCCTTTCTTCCTGACGAAGGAATCTCTGTCCTACTGCTATTCCTAGTTCCACTGTGCCCTACTCCTACTAATTCCACTGCGCGCGTCGGTCTTTCCAACTCCAACCTAACTGATTCATGAGGCTTGAAGTATATAAGATCTTCATCGACCACCGACTCACATATCCTTTTTTCAGCTATTTTTCTCAGAAATGAGTCCCACGTATGTAATATTCCAACACTGTAATATGGAACACACTGACCAATAAACCATCCCATATATATGGGCTAAAATAAAGACTAGGGAAAGGCGAAGACAAAAGCATGGAAAGGTATCCAGAAAGCACAGTAAGAGCTATGAGATAGGCTCACTCTCCCCTAATACCCGCTGCTAAGGATTGAAAGTAGCACAATCGGCTATAGGGCAGAACTCCAGATCTACGAATAGCCGCGGACAAGCACCTTTAACAAGCAAGTAGCTAGCTTAAACCTTACTTAACAGCAAGGCGCGAAAGTCTTCGCCTATAGCTTCTACTTCTACTTAGCAGCCCAAATACAGTACCCCTTTAACACACAAGTACGCTTCCGCTAGTACAAAAGTAAGTAAACCACCTTCTCATGTCTCCAGACCTTCTATTAACGGTGCTTTTGAACTATAGCAAATAGCCCATTGTTTGAGCTTTGCTCTATGCTGGCTTAACTCTTCCTATGCCTTTTCGAAGAGGAAAGCCTCAGGAGCAAATAAAGCCTTAGCCCAATCCACTTGTTGCCCGCTTGCTTTCGCACCTCGCTTCCGCATCTACTTTGTTAGCATCCTAAATCAGCCTACCCCTGCTTTAAGAGGCTAGTACACAAGCTACTAAAGCTAGTAAGCTAGTATACTAGCATTTGCCCCATTGCTTTAAGAGAAGCTTTACCTCCTTTCCTGTCAAAAACTATGGAACTCATCTTCCAAGTAGATTTTCTAGATCAGAACGTGAACTCTGATAATAGGGGTCTAAAAGTGAACCACCTAGAAGCGATCCATGACCCCTAAACAAAAGGAGTCCTTTACTAAGTAAGCTAGGCAACCGTCTTTTCCCGCCTCAACCGATTTTAGCTCGGACATGCCAACAGGCGAATACTTACTCCTTGACCTGGGACAGCTAATCAAAACTTAGAAGATTAGTAGAATGAATTCCCTGGTTACTTTCTTTACAAAGCCCCGACATGAGCAAGCCAAGCTACTCATGCCAAGCAGCTAACTTAGAGACAATGAGAAATGTTAAGAGTCATGAGAGATCACCATTGCTGGCAAAAGAAAGGCCGAAAGAAAGTTCGATGGGGAGCCCTGTTCTCTAACCATCCAATTGGTCATAGTCTGTAAATAAAAAGGAAAGATTTTCTGCCATAGTCCTTCATATTAAGTTACATAGTTGTTTTAAGGAGTCTCTTTAGGCAGTCCCGTGCATTCAACAATATCTCGACCAAGAGTCCCCCTCATTCTGTCTACTGTGATATAGCCTGAAAGTAGTAGAACCTGAAAGACCCCTGTTACATGTTCGATCAAGGAAGTCAAAAAGAAATTGATAGAAATTTCATAAAAGAAGACTGGTCTTTGCCTAGTTTTAGATCGTACCGTAGAAAGCACTACTGTAGACTTGAATGATCGAGTTGATTCCATTTTTTTTTTTCGAGATTCTGTTGGTGTTCAGTGTATCCATAGAACGGTACAAGATCTCAAATCATGCATTGGATTTGATTCAGGGTACAAAATTTTTTCGAGAAAAGGTCTAAAACGGCGGGGTTGGGTCTGGCCTTCTCCTCATCATATTAAAGGGGCTTGGGCTCGAAAGCCGGCCTTACTCAACAAGCGCACCTTTATTAGTAAGGTTGCTTGTTTCCACTCATTGAAGATTCTATCTAAAAAAGAAGGTCAACGGGGAATACTCAAGTTGCTCTCACTGACACCATCTACGAGAAGGTTAGGTCGTCTTTCTTTCCGGCCGCCATACGGTTCGTTCGCCTTAAAGCCTTAAACGGAGAAAGGGAAAGGGAGGAGCAGTTATCTATGTAATTACGGTCTTTGTTGGCCGTTGTTCCGGTCGAGCACTCTCTTTTCTTTGCTTTGTCCAATTCCGTCTTACCAAACAAGACTGACTTCTGACCAACCCGCGAAGGGTTGTGAAGTTGGACCAGGTACGAAGAATGAATCTATATCTGTGTACGGTACGGAAGTTGCTGGCACCCACCATACCTTGCTTCGGGGCCGATCTCTTGTATCGAAGCAAACAAATCAATATATATATATTTATTGATTGAGTTTGTTCCACCACAAATCTCTTTCGCCGCATGGATTGGATAGAGTCCCCTGATCTCGACATCCAAGCACGAATCCCTTCTTCGCTTCGGCGGCGGATAGCAGCATGGGCAAAGCACTCTGCTGCGGCAAGCCGATTCTTATTGCATTCACCAAGATAGTCTTGCTCGCTCCTGAACTCTGCGGCGAGTTCAGCCACCACCTCCGGGCCTGAGCTCTGCTCGAGCGTAGTCAGCCAGCTTCGTGACTTTGCTTAGCTTCCAGCGTTGCAAAGGGATAACCTTTCACTATCTAGGCGCCCTAGAAGGAAAGGAGGGGTCCCACGGAGTTCTTCCCCGAAGGTCAAGCCGTAGTCCCTGTCCCTGGGAGAAGTGGAAGGAGTTGCCGGGTGCAAGCTTTGAAGTAGCGCGCTACCCGCTAGGTTCAATCAAATCAATGAATCAGATTCCCACTTACCCAGTGGGGATAAAGACTATCAAGTCGACGTTCCTCAGGACTTGCCCGGAAGGGAGAATCAATCTCTCTTTCCGATGCGATATCCGATATATGATGTGATTTGCTGACTTATCCCACAGGTTTTTTTCCGCTTTATTTACTAATTAAGGCGAGTTTCCTGGTTTCATACCTGCATTCGAGAAAAGCAGAGCCAATCGGGAAAGATGGGAACTCTATAATCATTCTTGTATCTATTTTACAGTCCAGCTGCTGATTGGATGCTGGACTGAATGCCCTCCCTTTACAGGTGCATTACTCCTCGGATGAGGAGCCACCATCGGTACTAGTCCAGGAAGTCAATACTAGCGAGAGTCCCACAGCTGCGCTAGTTCGTTAGGTATAACGTCTTTCGGTCAGCTTTAAAGGCCAAACTAACCCAGTCGCTTTTTTGCATGAGCCCTGTGGAGTCAAGTTACCAAGGACTTGACCGGAAGAGCGTCAATAGACCAAGAGTTGAGAAAGGCCTCGTTCCAGCAAGTAGATGGTGCTTGCTGCCTTCAGCGGGGTATCACCTTTCCTTTTGGTAGTAGGTTGATCTTTGTTTTTCTTCCTCACCCCTTTTCGTTATGGTAGGATTGGTCTACCACTCAGCTCATACAAGATAATCGAGTCGAGAAGAACACTAGACAGTGCCCTTGCAGGCCTTATCTATCTCCCGCCCACCTTCAAGTTGGAGATCGACAGTTTCAATAGTCCCAACACCATTCTACCACCCGAGAATGCTCGTCAAACCTTATGTCGTCACCCAAGTGCAAAAGACCGGCCGTTCACGGGTCAGGACGAGCTGTACTTCTACCGATGCTACCATACCAGAATCCGGTGTAATATCTTATTCCGCCCGAAAGGCTTTGATCACACACATCTCTGGGAAACGGAAAAGACACATACCCAAAAAGCGGAAAAATTAGATAATCCGCTCATCTGAGGCGGAGGATTCATATCTATCTTCAGACTTGGGAAAAACTGGAGTTGTTGGTTCGAGGGAAGGAAAAAACGTTGCCCTGTTGGGTCTGGGATTGGTTACGTTTGTTTAAATCTATAGTACGCTGACTGGGCCCCCTGTCCCTGTTATTGGTGCCATAGGTACTGAGATAACACACCAACTCGA
>JAYWLI010000015.1:292500-430000 GCA_037074505.1 Albizia julibrissin | reverse complement strand
ATAGCCTCCTTTAATTTTCTTTAAAAAAAAGCCTTTGACCTTTGTATTCGTTCGCCAAATCTTGTTCAGTTCCATCCAAGCTCGCTTTTGTCTAAATCTTCGTGGAAGAAGAAGAAGCGGTTCACCAGCCACTACATCTGTGGATCCCACCAAATCATTAAACCTGGCGGCTGCTCGCTCTTTGATCAGTGATTCACCGGCCACTAGATCGATGAAGAATCTCTCCAAAATACTCTTTTTGATCAGTGATTCACCGGCCACTAGATCCAGGGATTCCACCTTATTCTCAAACCTGGTGGCTCGGTTGATTGGCACTCCTGTAGGCTCATCTTGCATACAAATTCTGGGGGTCCCAGGTCCTGCATCCACCAAGAACATTTCTTCCCTTAAGCGTAAAACTTCAGATTGTAAGGCCTTTCCACTACATAAGAAAAAACTGGAATTAGATCTTGGAAATGATCGACTCAAATAGATGCTCATCATAAGCTTTTTTTTTTCCTCCTCTTCCTATTGATCAGAAGCATCCAGCAGCGCCACGCCGGGTATATCTATTACGTGGCAGAATTTTGATCATCATCCGCCCGCGCCCGTAAGGGAACCTGTTCGACCAACTTACGGAAGGTCTCCGATTGTAAACCCCCGTTCTGCAGGTCCTCGAGCTTCTGATGAAGCCTTTCCAACGACTCCTCCCCAGTGGCGGTTCTAGAGTTTTCAAGAGCTCTAGCTCCTCGGCCCATCCAATCCCCTTCAGGATGAAGGGATGCCATGAGACGGACAATGTCGACCTTAACTTCCATCAGATCTTGGGCCTCAATCCGCGCCCATTCGATTTGCTCGGCGGATGGAGAGTCATATTTCGACAAAAGTCGATTTTGGATCGACAGAACGGAATCCCCCCCGATCACCTCGTCCTCCTCATATGGAAAGGGACAGACATGAGATGGACCGGCTTCTGCCTCCCCGGAAGCAACGGGATTTGCGGGAGGCATAGCTTGTTCACCCGGTTGCGGTTGATTTACCGACGGGTTACTGTTACTATGCCCGGAATTGGATTCCAACAGGACATCCTCTTCGAAACGTGTCCACACGCCCGCGGGCGATCCGCCAGAAGGGACGACCGACGGTTGCTGCGCCGTGCTTCCCAGTAACGAAGTCCATCCCCCAGATTGGTTTTCACTTGGCTCAGAAGGAGCCGCTGCGGCGGAAGCGGATTCCGAACCCATCATGTGACAGCCGGAACCTACTAGTGAACCAAAGAACAAAAAAAGAAAAAGGGGCACCTCCCAACCCAGAAGCCGACAAAACAGGAAGTGGAACGATCTCCCCAGGAGCATGGATTGGATTTGGTCTAATACAGGACGATAGTCCAATCCAAGAAGGAGAAACAGTTCATAGGAAAGGGTGAGACATATCAAACCCAAGAAGCCTACGAGACTAATAAAAAACAAAACCTTTTTAATTCCTCCCGAAATTTTCTTGACTTTTTTTTCCATATGCGTTTTTTATTTTGACTTTTTCCACTCTATACTAAACTAATATACTAATTTCTAGTATAAAATTAAGAATTTTTCCATTTCAATTTTAGGAGAATGCCACTAACTAGTTGTGTTTTGCTACTGTAAAATATCCACTAATCGTTGTTTCCAGATATGGTTGGGGATTGATCAAAAATGGGTTGGATTGCGGCCGGACCCCTTATGAAAGAAGCCATCCCGGCTCTTCGAAACCTTGGATTCTTATATAAGTCCCACCTTGCCTAATGCCCTTTCTAAAGGCCCCTCAAGCACGTAGCCCCAAGCCCAAGCGTCATGCCCTGAAACCGTTGGTTGAGACGATCTTTCTTATCTGTTAGCAGGATGAAAGCCAAAAAAAACTGGAATTCTAACACTGGCACGCTCACTAAACTGACTGACTGACCCTACCATGATTGAATGACTGAGCTATGCCGTGGAAGAACTACAACGCTACTGCCTTGGCTAAGCTGCTTGCCCGAAGCTCTACTCAAAAAAGAGACATCTTTAACTGAAAAGGATATCTTTCGGTCTAAATTCCCATATTTCAATCTGAACTGCTTGGTCGGAAATTACATATCTTTTGATATGTAACTGAGCGATCTTCCTCGTATGGCAAAGCAAAAGAGTAAAGAGTGGAGCAGCGTCTCGCGGAAATGAATTGACCAGATCGATGGAATTGCATGCACGATGCTGACTCCTTGTCCACTACTTCTGATGAACGAAAGCGATCGGACAAAGCCTATGGATTACTGGCAGGCTTAGCTTAGATTTCGATGGGGGCTTGACTTTGACTTATACGAATGGTATACATTGATCTTACCGCTACGCCCCTCCTTGCTTGCTTAAGACTAAGAGTTCTTGCTTCTTTCTTCCTTGGATCTATCATTAGATAGGACTTTCTTTGAAAGTTCGCGCACAAAAGAAGTCCGTAAGGTTGAAAAGGGATTTGTTTTTAACTCTAGCTCTGACTCAACGTTGGGATTCCTCCTTTTAAAGTAGTTCTTTCAGTTGATACGAGATTCAACCGATAGCGGATACTTTAATAAAGTTTTAATAAAGTGCAGTCGATGTGACACAATAAAACGACAAGCAAATCTGCTCTAATCTCACGTAACTGGAGAGAGGGATCTGCGCTAGCCTATTTCTCGTTGGGAAACTCTACCGAAGTGTATGTTAGAGTCATTTCACCGAACCGACTTGAGGATTTTCAAATTTATGAAGTACGAAGTACCTAGAAAAGCAAGTCGGGAAGGATGTTTTCCATTACCAATGAGCCACAAAGGCAGATTAATAGCCGTCGGAATCCAACAGTGTAGGATTAGGATAAATAGCTCCTTCTTCCAATAACCCAGGAAGAATAACTCCCTCCATCAAACAACAGCCGGTAAGCAAGGAATATTCCTTGTCAAACATACCTGTCCTGCTCGTCTGACCTACAGGACAATAAGTATTTTCAGCCAATACAAAGATAGCCGAGGAAGACTAGCTGCTAACAACCGAAAGAGGGACTGATAGGACTTTGTTGCCGAAACCGTCTCGCTACCACCGGTTTCCCTTACCTACCTGAATGAAATACAGGAATTATAACCAGAAACTGCCGGTATGAACAGATGGAACCCCCTACAATAGTCGCTACCCCACCACGGGGTATTGTTTCCCTACAACGCATGGCTTTATCTTTCCCCTACTAGCTACACAGAGATTCACCAAATGAATAAGAGTACACAGCTTCGTTGCCCTTATTGAATAGCCTTTTGTGCCTTAGGAATTTCGTATAGTATAGCAGCTGTTGAAATCAAGGGAATGGATTAAGGTTAGACCTTAGGTTGGACAGAGAGATTCCGAAATTTCTAACTTGACTTTGATGAAAGAAATTCCCAGTGTGATCTCATTTAGATCTCAATCGGACAAGTTAACCTTTGCGAGGTAAGAAAAAGACATACTGAATGGCCTACTTTTCATCATCTTATGCAATTTCCTACATCGAAAGCTTACAAGGCCCTGACACCAATCATTTACGAGTGAGTATTACACCAAGAATGAATTGACAAGCGCATGAGTTTGATAGTTTACTATGTTGATATAGCTTCGATAGGGAAAAGAGACTCCTTTTCGTACGCTCGGCAGGTAAGTTTAGTACTCTCGCATCAGAAAGATAGGCCAGGATGCTACGGTAGGACGCAAGGGGTTTTGCATAGAGTCTCCGTGGATTTGACAAATGTTGCAGCCTTTAACATAGTCCATAGAATTCTGGACCATTATAGGCCACCAGTAGTACCCTATCTGTTTGAGCTTAACTCGCATCTTTGGCCCAGACCGGTGGGCACCAGACACCCCTGAATGTACGAAGTACAAGGCTTGCCTTGCTTCATCACTAGACAAAGATCTCAGTCACAGCATAAGACTTTTTGTCTGAAGTTTTGTTTAAATACACATACTGGTCGACTGAAGTCAACACTGCGCTAGAATTGGAAAGTAAGGAGATCGCTGATGAAGCAGAAGAATGCGCAAGAATCTCAATAGGCAGATCAGCCGCCTTCTCATTCAGCTTTAAGACGAGACTTTCTTCTTTTTTACAACCTTGCGGTCGGTTTTCAACTAAACTAAGTATCTCGCAGTTAGAACCTAAATAAGTAGTAAATCTAAGGATTTTTGACATCTCTTTCACCTGAAGCTGCAACTAAGTCTTCTATTTCCTCTAAAGAAGAGTGAAGTTACCGGGGGCACAAACGTAAGAAATTCCTAGCTTTCTTCTCAATCTCAGGTCGGTATGGTCACACAAAGATAAAGAAAGAGGTAGCTTTCCTAACTACCAATTTACCCTGGAACTTACCAATCTAACTACCCGAAAGGGCTTTAAATGCTAGCCCGTAGACCTGGCTTTCGGGGATGAGCTCCTTAGCTAGATGTAGTGATCTGGTCCCTAGAGGACCTTTTCAGGCAAATCTGCAATATGATGCAATCAAAGGCAGTCAGAGCCTATTGATATAGCAGTCCTCTACTTTCAGTCTCAATCTGCTTTCCTACGTAAGGATCATCTTACCTTCAATGGTTTTTCCTTATAAGTAGCTTCTTTAAGGCATTAGTCAGACTTCTGGGCCTTTATGCCAATGGGAATTCCAATTCCATTGGAACTGCGTCCGAAGGAGATGATTCTTTAGTAAGTTCGCAGCTAAAGTAGAAGAAGAAATTCTAGGGCTTTTCTTTCCTAATAGATCCCCCGTAGGTCCCCAACTATTCTAACTTTCGAACTTCTGCGCTTCCTTCTGTTTGCAGCTGGGCTAGCATCTCTGTCTCTGGTACGGCGTCAAGAGACTTCCCACTATGACTAGTTTTCCCACTGAGACTTCTAGCTTTCCTTTAAAGCTTCACTCCATTCTATTCTTGACTAATCTCAACCTATCCTCATCTTATGGCTATGAAAGCTAGATCTGAGACATCTTCCTTATTGACAGGTTGCTTTCCTCCTGCTCTTTTACCGGACTTTGATAAATAGTAAGTCAATCGAACTACTAAACTCATAATCTCGCATTTAAGACTGTCTTGCTGTTCTCTTAGGCTTAAGGGCTCAGCCAATTATAGAGAAGAAGTCAACTTCAGTACGGCCCATTCAGTATGGCCCAGGAACTTCATCCTAATAGAGACGACTGACCTCTTTAACCATTAAAAGAATCTCTCGTCATCCATTAGATCAACAAAAGCTTTTATTAGGGCGTGCCTACTAGAGCATTACTCTATCAAGTCTAAATTCCTCTCCTTTCAGTCGAGCTCAAACACCTTAGGCTGAAAGCATTACTTAAGAGAATGAATCTGACTGGCTAGCGGCTCAATCTCCTCCGGTCGGCCTTGCAGGAATCCCTGAAGTCAGGGCTAATAGATATCAAGATAATGCTGGAAAGTCTGTATGAAGACCGGGCTATGCCTGGTGAGCCTACTGAGACACTCAGCAAGAAGGTAAACGCGATGGGAATAAAAGATAGATAACACCGTTGAACAGCCTGCTAGCTTCCTATTTATATAGTGTGTCCAGGGGATCTCATTGCGTAATTAGGCAGTTGCAGTTAAAGAATTAACATTTTCAGAAGGCTGCAACGACTGAGGAAGACAGAGCATCCCATGTGGGATGTTACGGAGGAAATACCTTGGAAGAGAGTTACATGGCCCCTAAGCCGTATAAATAAGTCCAGTAGTTCATTATAATGTCATAGGGCTGGCCTTACACGGGACTTAGTCTTAATCAGGAAATATAGTTCGAAATCAAACAACTCTTTCTATTCTTGTGCAAACCGTGCTTAACAGTAAGAATAAATCAAAGAGTTGGGAGTTTCGGAGCGGACTCAGCGGACTCAAATGCCCCACTATGATCTTACCATTCCTCAATTATTCACTTCCTAATCCCTTTGACTCCCCTGGAGTAACGAAAACAGAGGATAAGGTAGCAGTCTTGATCTGATATTGTTACTGCTTTTTGGAATTAACATCTATCGGGCCTAGCGCAGTATGTCAATGAGATGAGTTAGAGGTCACCTGGAAATTTCATATAAAATATATATAAATATATATCCATCAAAATCCAGGGTCTTACCCTACACCCCTATATGAAGTTAGAAAGAATCTATTACTTTTTCGAGCTTCCTATTTCGATTGTTGTTGCCAGCCGGGTGGGTATACTTCGCACTAAAGGAAACTAGTCATAATACGTTCGTGCCTAGGCGCGAGCCTCCTCTATAAGCAATTTCAGCCTCTTTCCTGTCTCTCGCTAAAGACCTCCTACTTAGTCTGTACACAGAGAAGAGGATGCTTGCCGTTGGAGATTAATCTTTTTGTGATACCAGCCCTAGCCAGTTTAAAGGCTGCTGACGCAAAGGCGGAGTAAAGATGCGTAGTTTACTTTGTCATGTCCCACTTGAACTCCAAGAATTGTAGACAAGAGTTACACATCCTTCGAGTTAGAAGGCGCAGGAGCCAGGAGCATTGACCGTACTTCAGTATAGATATTTGTGTGCTTACAGCCTCTCTGTATATTCTATTGGAGTAGGCTAAGACTGGCAAAATGCCTGGGATTTCGAAGTATGAATCTAACTCCTTTTTTAGGCTCAGAATGCCTTAACAGCGGGAATAAAGCTACTCACTCTAAAGGCTAAAGAGCTCAAAGTCCGAAGCAGGAGCGCTTGTCATTCGATTTACCACTGCGGCCCTATTTAGATAGAGACGGCAGCGTAGTGCTTAGTGCGTTCGTGTAGCTGCTAGACGAAGTTGCAGCAGCCTTGGATGGCTGAAAATGAAGAATCTCCGAAGGATAAAATGCTTTACGCTGCTATGAGGTCGTAGAGCAGTGAGAAGTATCTGAATTAACGGATGCTCGCAGGGATTCTCTTCCTTATTTTCCCCTTGGCTCTAACACTAAATTATTCTTATCCTAAGCCCAGATCTTCCGGAAAGGTTGATTGCTCATTGCTGGAGTGGAGTATAGAATGCTTTAATGGAATCAGACTTCCGGGGATTATCATCCCCGAAACCCAGCTATTCCAGTAGATTCACCGGGGAAACATACTATTACTATAGAAATGCTGCCCTAGAAGCAAGTCTATCTACTGCCGGAAATCACTCTTTTTGAGTGAACGGATTTAGAAATCGATAAAGGAAAGAGTAAAGAAAGAAAACATCCGCCTTTCTATGGCTTACGGGCTCAACTGCAAGTCTTGAGTATGAAATGCTATTGTCTCCTGTTTCCGATTTCGTAGTTCCGTGGGGAAGAGACGCAGACTCTTTAGAAAGTTTTTTAAGGCTCAGTAGAATGCTTTCATTACTCCACTAAATCATAATCTACAGCAAGATCATATGATGATCTTTCCTTCTCTTTTCTTTGCCTCGTTAGGCTATTCTACGACTAATCTCCCAAGTTAATCTTGGAAAATGGTCTTTCACGCTAAAATCTAGAAATTCATCCCGCCTTTATTACTTTGCAGAGAAGAAAGCAACATAGTTGCAACGAGAGACGGAAGGACTTCTTATAAGGTTGTTTTCGGGTCTACCGGTTCACGTAGTAATACTCCTGTCTTCAGCTCATTCGTAGTGAAGTGACTCGGTTTCGCAAGGAAATAAGACACCCGCTGGATCTGCTCGTAATGCTTTACTAACGAGATCCTCTGTAACTTAATAAGCCTAAACTTCTAACCTTACTATACGCATCTAAGCCTACTTCCAGACTAGTTTCCGTAAGGGCGTGGTAACAATACCATTAGAATGCCTTTCTCAGCATTTCCTCCCATAGCAGTTGAAGCTGAGAAATGAACCTAAAGTGCACATTGGAACTGATTCCCAGCCTTATTATATGTAAATTCTTGATTGCATACCTTCGCTGAAGCTGAGGCGGAATCCTTTTCAATGGCTGTGCCTATAGTTGCTACAGTAGCTTTTTCTATTCAAGCGAAACTTCCTCCATAAAAGTTCTGAGTGAACTGAATAGGTTAGACATTAAGGAAGGATTTAGGAAGGCAGGATTAAACACACTAAATACTACGCGACTCTTAAAGCTACTAAGAGGTGTTTACCATACAAGCATACAGGTACTGTACTACTATGGCAACTGCTAGATAGCATAGATAGTCCAGCCTTTCAACGGTCTTGAACAGGGTACCACTCCACGACACTAAAAGCACTAGAAGACCTACTAAGACAAATACCTAAGACTAGGCACATTAACCCCATAAGATCTACTGCAACACTATAATCACATTCACATACAAGCCCTATGAACTTAGACGCCCTACTGCTACAACTCATAATAAATCAAAAATAGCCCGGAAAGAAGACATTTGCCAGCCTGGTAAAAGGGCTATCGGGTTGCAGCCCAGACTGCAGGAAGAAAAGCTAAGACACCTAGATCGTTCGTGACCGGTCACTTCACTACTCGAGAAGACAGAGAAGAAAGAGCTGCTTTCGGAGATTGAGAAGCAAGCAGCAAGAAAGAGTATTTAGTACAAACCAGTCCTTGATAATCCTCTATCTAGCTCTGTGCAAGCCCTTAATTCATCTTTTAAGGGAAGAAAGTAAGTAAGATAGTAAGTTAGAATAGTTGGTTTATTTAAGTTACAGGGTACTTAGTAAAGAAGGAAATGACATAGAACAGAGAGCTCTAATCTTGACTTCAGACTAGAAATTACGTAACTTAAGACGGTCTTTAGACACTCGACTCTCAAGGAGAGAGAAAGTGGAATTTCTCTAATAAATTCCTCTACTAACAAAGGTTCACTCTTGTTTTGATCTATTGGATTTAGAGAGTTATATAATTTACCTTCGTCTTAGTATTGACTTCCTCAAGGTCCCAGTAAGAAGTTCGAAAGAAGTAAGGGATTGAATTCGTCTCCTCTAAGTAGTTACGGGCTCTACTAAAAAAAATATTGACTGGACTGATCTCCAGGAAGACAAAGGGGCATAATAGCTATAAGGTAAGTAAAGAAAGGCAGTCTTAAGGCAGTAAGTCAGGCTGGAGAAAGCTAGTTTTAAGGTAAGGCTTAGCTTCAAGCAGTATAAGGTCTAGTCGATTAGGCTGAACTTAGCCCTTCTGATAAATGATAAGAGTCCGAGGATTCTCTTTCTATTGCAATTCCTCAATTTAAGAGTGAAGTCTGATTTGACTATTCCCCGGGAGGAAGAAGTCTTCTTTCGTTCCTTTCAGTCTTTATTGAAATAGACCCATAAGCCATATTAGAAGTGAAGTCAAGGAGCTTTCACAGGTCTTGACTTAGGGGGCCTTAAGCCTAAAAGGAAGAGAATGCCCGGAATGAAATGCAAGCCACTAGGTCAACTAAATCTCTGCCTCAGTCCCGATCTCTGCACCGGCAAGTCAAGTCTGAATTGAAGTTTCCGTTTTCGATTGATATCTTAGTGCAACTGAGCAAGCCCTGTCATGAGATGAAAAAGACTCAGTCTGAGTAGTAAAGACCTCTCTTACTAGGCCCGCCTCTTCCCTGGGTAAAGAAGAAGAGTAGTCAAAGCTAATACCAATATCAGGCTATTTCCCTTCTCTTCATTGCCTAGTCCTCTCTCTTGCTTCGTGGTGAATCAGATCCTTTATTTCCGAACTGAGCCTTTAGTATGGCAGTCTAGGACTTAGTAGTTCCCACGGGTAAATCGTAAGGAATTGATACAGAATTCCCAGATGTAGGATCAAATGGCCGGTAAGATAGTCTATAAGAAGGTACTCCAGACTAAATGCAGCAGTAGAAAGAAAGAAGCTAATCTTCTCCTTTATCAGCCCTCAGATCAGTAGAATATGAAAGCCTAATCAATTACTTATCGCTCCTGGGAATCTCTTACCAAAGCCCTTTAGCGGGTGGAGTGCAGTCCATACCGGAGGGGATATTTGTCTTCAAGCAGCTAGAAAGGAAGATCTCTTTGCATTCCCGACCTCATAATTAGATGAAGAGATGGCAGAGGAGAAGTCATTCGAGTCCAGAAAGAAGGAAATGAAGTCATAAACTATATAATAAGACTGAAATTTCCTCCTATATCTGTTCATTAACCCTACCCGAGGTCTATACTGAAAAACCTCAGTTGAAGACTGCCTTTGACTAATATGACCTAAGAAATTAGACAGGCGAAAAAATCCATTTTAGCGGCCTTACAGCTAAGATTGGACTTTTGAAGCTATCTTTCTCCCTCTTTCTCTTCCTATTCCCATCTCCTCACCGGTAAGTTAGGGAACAAAGGACCAATTCCAATCCTCCAATCAGCCTTGGCCAAGACCCTTTGATTCTATTACTAATTCCTGGGATTCTCTTTCCACTCCCGTTTCTTCACTGGGAACTGACGGAAGAAAGAAAAGAAGTTGAATTGAATCCGTTTAGCTTGGATTAGTCTCATCCCGGATGGTGAGAAGAAAAGGCCTTCTAATAGCCATAGCCTATGAGGGCTACTTACTCACTAACGTTCCTGGGATAAGGAGATCATCGGCCCTTGCTTATTGGTTGCTTTTTCCCGGGCTTTCGTTTCCCTAACTAGACTCTAAAGAATAAGAAAGAGGGGGCAAAGTCTTTCGGGAACAAGGAAAAGTATGTGGTCAACTTTCTAGTAGTCAGTTATAATGGCCTTATCTATCTTAAGCACGGTATTGAAGACAAATCGAAAACGTATGAGGCTAGCAGGCGAGCTCTTTCACCGGTCGGTCTAACTAAAGATCCAGATTCTAACTTTCACCTCAAGAACTAAGTCTGTCACTTATATGTCCTATCGAGGCTAGTAGTTCAGTTACTTCCGGGTTATTTGATCCTACTGATGTTAATTCAACTGCAACTTAGTCACTAAGCAGTCTTGTTGAGAAAGAGAAGGGCAGAAAAGCCAGTAAGATAGCTTCTAGGTCTAGTCAAGTCGGAAATATGAAGTTTCAAGCTCGGAAAGCACTACGCACTCATTAAAGAGCTGCATTTTAGCTGCCGGCACACTCAGTCTTTTAGCTCTATCTCTAAGCCTTATATGAAGTCAAGTCGACCTCTAGCTCTTCTTGAATTAGAAGTTTGCAAGGAAAGTCAGTTAGAATCTTTCTGATGAGACTTTAGCTGCCCTCAGATCTTTAGGCTATTCGCCCATATTCAACTTAGGGGAGAAAGAAAGAAGCAAGCAATTAATCTTTTGGTAGAAAAGGCTCCTACTGTGATTAAGAATAAGGGGAAGGGCCAGAAACAAGGCATAAACTTCCATCAAGTCATGAACGTAGTTCGAGGCGATCTATTTATAAAGGAAAGCAAGCAGTCAAGAAGTCATCTGCCTTAGCCTCCTCTGAAATAGCATATGAGATTCTAGCTTTTGATTCTGTCCGCAGTCTGTCAATTTATGTAATTTCTAGTCCTGCTTCATATAAATCATAGCATCCTATTGATCTTGTTACGGAGCTTAGTCTGGTGCATTCACCTCCCATTAAGATCTTAGCTGGGAACTGAACCCTAGTCTAGTATTGAAGTCTTTAGCCTGGAAAATCAGAAGTAGTCTTTATTTAATACAGATAGCATCCCAACGGGCTAGCTGCTCTTACTGATTGATTCCTAACTCCCTAAACCGACCTTCCTGGCTCATTGACTCTTTTCTAGGTTGGAGCTTGATTCCAGTCCTGCCGATAGAAAGGAATTGATTGTTCCAATTCCGTCCGCGACTGAAAAGGAGTATGTTACAGCCGTCAAAACAAGTCCAAAAGTTCATTCATAGAAGTCGACCCATAAGCTCTATCTTAAGGGATTGAATTCGGTGCATAAGAAGTCAGTAAAGTCAGATTATTTAGTTACGACCTACCTTCAGTCATTCATCGATCCAATTGAATCTCATCTCAATCCTGAACTGACCGAGGAAGTTTCAGCCTTTATAAGCTATAGAAATTACCTTAGTCTTGACTTAGACGCCCTCAACCTTAAGATCAGATCAGGCGTAGATTAGTATTTTGATTTGTGTGCAAAAGCAAGGGCAGTCGGGAAGAAGGCAAAGATTCATCTTTCGAAGTCTTTTGGTTCAAAGCCGAAGAAAGAGTGGAAAGCTGCAAGTAGTCTTAAAATACCAGGCCTTCCAAGAAGATTCTCCTCTAATCCAGCTTCTATTGATTGTTGCGCATTAAAGCTAGCAAGTCAGATCTTTTAGCATTCCCGCGACCGGAAAAAGAAATTCCTAATTATGTCGATAGATTCCGTTAGTCTTCCAACAATAGGTCAGTCTAGTCGATTAGGCTTGAAGTTAGCGGGGAAATAGCGTAGTTAAAGCTCTAATTCTTATTTGCCTTAAAGACTAGTTCAGTGATCCGAGGTAAGTTCGGAAGAATGGATCTCTTTTAACTTTGAGTTAAAGGCCCTGACTTTATGAAAAGGCAGTTGAAAGGCCTTCCTTAGGCCTAACATAAAGTAAAATGCAAGGGATTATCTTCCAAAAACCTGTGAAGCACTTACTAAGCTCTGGCACTCTTTGGCTCCGTATAAGGCAGTATCTTTAGAGAGCCTTACTTGACTTCCTGATTCTCGTCGTCGTAGGCTTATCTGTAGTTAGCAGGGGTAAATCCGGACTCATTTCTTTAGCTGTTGAATCGAATCTTATCAATGTCCCCGTCAGCCATATAAGCAAGGTATTCTCTTATTAATCCCAGGCTAATACTTTCCTAAACCTTCTATGATCTGGGCGGAAGTCAAATCAGCCATTCGCATGTCTTACGAAAACCGTAAATCAGTCATAGCTTCTTTGATTGATAGCTTTTAGGAGTACAATACCGACCTTATACCGAACGGGGGTTGCTTAGCTGCGTATAGCCTAGTTTGCAAAAGAGATATTATGTGACTGTGCCTGGAGGGAATTCATGTCTTTATTGACTTCTCACTTTCTGAAGTCTGGGATTTCTATTTAATCCCTTATGCATAATAGGAAGAAGGAAGCAAGACGGAAAGCTACTAATGAATCTGAAAAGCTAAGCAAGGACAAGTCAAAGTCAATCTTCAAAGAAGGCTCAGCCTGAAGAGTGGAGAAGCCTGAAAGAAGGCATTCTCTTTGGATATTAGGATAGAAGCCGAGTTGAAAGCTAGAAGTCTTAGAGCCTTTGTCTCATCCCCAAAACGAGGGATTAATTTACTACACCCTGTGATGGAAGGCAAATTCTCTGATCTGCTAATTCCTCTATCTGCTCAAGACTGCTTACCGAGGAAGAAGAAGAAAGCATATCTTCTTCTCCTTACTACGGAAGAAAGTGCTCGGCTTCAAGGATAGGGACTTTCATTTCTCGATTAAGAGACTGCGTAACCAATACATAGGGACTGAACTCCCTTTAGAGGAGACAAGAAGTCAGATTTCCCGCTAACTTCCCTACTATAATAAGCAATTTCTGCCTATTTACCGTCCTTGACCCTGGGAGATAGACTTAGTTCTGCTTTCAAGTTAGGTGAATCAGTTGTTTTTTTAATTTTCTTTAGTGACTTGTTGAATGTGATCCAAAGGAGGTTTAGAGTCTATATTACGGGTGAACTGAACTGGATTGAACTTCTTACAGGCTTAATTTAACTTCCCGGGATTGAACTTCTTACCGGAGATTTTGTCAACTACTTGTTTTAATTGATCTCACTAAAAAAGCAGCTATTAAATCACGTAAGTGAAGAGAGTTCACTGGGCTATTCTCTTTACACTTTCAACTCGTAATTTGGACAGTTGAATTAGTTGATGGCAGGTCCATAGAGCACTACAGTAGTACCCTGCTGCGGGGTCGAAGGGCCGGTTCGCATAAGATCCTAAAGAACTGTCTTGAGATGATAGGAAATGTTTAGATTCAGAATCATAATCTTGAATTGACTTCTATCTAGTTCATCAGTAAGGGAGTCCTTCACCAGATCAGAGAGGCAAGTAAGCAGTCAAGTCGTAGGATGCCTAAGCCGAAATGTCATATGAAAGGAAGAAGTCCATCTTCCATGAAATGACCTAAGTTGAGAGGAAAGAAGACTCAATTAAGAAAGTGATAAAATCGCTCTACTTTATACTTATAATATACTTATAATGCCCCGAAAGGGGTCCAGAGAAAGGATTAACCTTAGATCGACGCTAAAAAAGAATGGCAGTTTAGGTCTCTGTTGAGACTGAAAAGATAGATTGATAATACGAAAAAGTGGAGCTCATTCTACTATCATTCTACTATGGAGATTCATACTTTATCAGTCTATCTAAGGCCAAACCCTTCTTCCTGCTTTGCTTTTAGCTGTCTAAGGTCCTCAACGCGCCCAATATCAAGAACTCTCTCTTCGCAATTCCCGTCTTTTTCACTGCTCCGTGGTAAAGGATGAAATAGCCCGGTCCTATCCTACTTCTAAAACAAGTCAGTCATAAGTAGTTGATTACGTAAAGAAGTAAGATCCCGCAGATCTGGCTAATCCCGCTTATATTCCTTAAGATAGCTTACGGAGGAAAGCTAAGCTATTGAATCTCATGAGATACTGTATCAGATAAAATCTCTCTAGTCTCTTCCAGCCTCTTCTCTGCCTAAGACCTTAGGTCGATTCACCCCTCCTTTTGAACAGACTTCGGATGGTGCTTTCTGGTTCGTAGTTCTATTTTAAATACCTGCCTTTATAAAATCTTGCTAGTGACCAAGTCATGCTTCCTAAGAAAAAAGTAGGCCATGAAGTATAAGTATGAAAGATAGAAGACTTTGAGCTTTAGGTTGCAGTCGCGTAGTCTTTTGTTCTTACACGACGTATTTCTTCCTATTTCTATCTCCCTTCAAGCCCGGAGTCAAGTCAGTCTAAACCAAGCTAATCTCTTCCTATGTTTTCGCGGACTATTTAGATTTAGATACCTGCTCTCTTCCTGAAGAATGAGAAGACCTTCCTAGCTTTCTATTATTTTCCATCCCCCAAGTAAGAAAGAAGTAGGAGAGTCCGATTAAGAATTAGTGCTTGAGGAGTTAGTCGCGTAGTGGACTAAGGCTTCTCTATAGAATCTATCCACTGCTAACAGCTAAGCTAATTCTACTGCCGAGCTAAAGACTGACGCAAGAACAGCTTCTCACTCGGGTGAGATTGAACTGGGTCACTGAACTCTCTCTCTTCCCTTCGCCCCTTTCCTTTAAGGTGGGGGACACCTGTTTCCTTAGCCTGAAAGCCTGCTCGCCTACCTCTATTGTATTGAGTTGCCCCCCTCGGTCTTGAACTAATGACTCTATCAATTCCTTACCTCTATTTAAGTGAATTTCTTTTTCAATTCCATGTCCTATTCTCTGGGTATAATGAATACCACGCCGAACTACTAAAGGGCCCTGGAGTCGCTCTAGACTCTTCGTACTGCTAAGGAGAAGGTGCGGAGCGGAAAGGCAGAAAGGAAGTCAGAAGGGAGGTCACCCTGGTGCCAAAAAGGCAAAGATAAGATCTCTAACAGCTCTAACAGGAAAAGAAAAGCAGCGGAGTCGTTCAAAGAAAAAGAGAACATCCTCCACCAAAGAAAGGAAGAAAAGCAAGACTTCTACCCCCAGGGATACCGACTAAAGATACCTACTATCAGGAATCATACCGTCCCAGGCATAGAGTATTTTCGGTGTGACTTTATGCTATTCCTACTAAGAGCTATACCACACTAATCAAAATCAAACTGATGAAAGAAGACTTGTTCTAAGCTTATGAAAGAGGAGAAAGGGCATCTATCCTAAGAGCTCCTATTCTGCTTCCTAAAATAGGAGAATCCCTTTTTTTCATTCAATCATACTCTCTTATCATCCGAGGGTGACTGAAACTCCCTTTCGAGCTACCTGCATTAGGTATTCTCATTCTAGCAGGACCTATTCCTTCAACACCAGCTAGGGCATTGATCCCTAGAAATTCCTTAAGAAAAGGAGTCTTATACAGCACTGCTGCCATTTCCTTATCTCTTTTTCTTGAAAGAAAGCAACCTCACCATACTAGTCTTAGTCTCATGCTCCTATAAGTGAGAGAGAGTCTACTTTCTGCCTTCCCTCTCCTGGCTTTACTGAACTGATTCCCTCGCTTCCTTCGATAGGTTTAAGAGCATGTGATATTCTCACTGCTAGCAGCAATCATTATAAAATCTTCCTATTTGTTTTTGGGTTCACCATGTGCATTACTAGCCAGAAAAAAATAGGAATATATCTATTTAGATAGATCTAGACCCATATCCATAAAAAATAAAGATTAGTACTGGCTCCTATTGATCCATAAGTTTCAGCGGCAAGAAGGAAAGAAGCCTATATCATCTATAGTCCTTCCTTTTCCAGAGCGAGATCCAGGACCATCAGTAGCATATCGACCAGCTTCGCGAACAGGCCGCCTATACTTCCTTACCGATCCGGTACCTGTTATGGTTATGCTGCTGAATCAACTGCATAATCGATTGGATCAACAAGGTCAATTGGATCTGCTACTAGTGGATTATATGTTCCCATCTATGCCTCTAGTGATGCTTCAGCCTTCGTCTTTGCTGCTCCTGTGGGGACGAGAACGAACTGACTCTAAATCTGCAGAATCCACTACCCGCTCCTCCTTCTTGGTCACCAGAAGAGAATCAACTGGATCGACTTTCTCGGACGCTGGCTCTACCTGTGCTCTAGCTTCGGGTTCACCTAGGTGGGAAAGACGCTTTCTTTATGGCTGGTGGCTAGCTTTCTGTCTTTGGCTTCTTTCCGGTCTAGCATGGCTGGCTTGGCTGCAGGTCCCGGGTCTGCTTTCTTTCCTTCTTTTCTGTCTCAGCCTCCTTTTCTGGCTCCCCAGGGAGCTCTGGTAGTTGTGCTCGTGAACCCCGCTTACCAAAGCAAAACAAGGGAATGCCGCTAATTGGAGTGGTGGCAACTACTAAGAAAGAGTCTTTTCTCCGCATCTGCTTGAGGGGGAATTTCAGGAAAAAGTATACCGTACCTTTGGCTATGGTCCGCTCTGAGCTTTCCTTTAATAGAAAGGAAGGACTTAGAACACTCACCCAATCTCCACTTAATAAAGACAAAAACCGCATATCGTGGGGCGGGCCTACCCGAACTGTTCTAAAAGAGCTTCTCCTTATGTCTGCCTATCAGCTATTTCGGGGAAATTGTCTTCACTTCATTCATTCTCTCCGGTGTCCTCACCACTAAGTAAGCGCTCCTATTCTTGTCGTTTCAATCTTTTTTCATAAGCTTTTTGGCCTATCTTTAGCCTTTTGATCAAAGAGGTGCCTCGGGTTCTTTTCCAAGAGGCATATGAGATGGTATTGAGAAGCTGGTAGAGAAGGAAAGATACCTTTAACAAGCCGAAAGCAAGCTGTATATCTCTATTATCTTTTATCAAGTTCGGGACTGATGGGCCCCTGCTGAGATTCATTCCTCGTATCCTATACGTATCATCTAAGAGTGAATAGGGCTTATGGATCATCAACACACCAGCTAAAAGTACGTAATGGATAGGCTTTCCAATTCTCATGTCCTAAGAGATTTGTTATATTTGTTCCACTCTTGTGGACTTCACCAAGGAAGTAGCGCCTGAACTTTAAGGTTCCCGATTTGAAAGCATTAGGTCCAGCAGAGGTCAAATCCTTTGACAAGAGCTTCCGAGAATATGAAGGATTTGGCAGCTTTCCAAGTAAAGACATGCTTCCGGTTGTCCTCCTTCACCGCTAGGATCCCTTTCTTACAGCCTTTTCCAGGATAAGGATTCGCTTTGTTCCTCAATTGGTTTATTGGCTGGACATTGAATTGCATTGACCGACTATTGTAAATGCTTGTTTGGCAGCAAGCGACGAAAAAGAGGGCTTCCGCTTTTTGTGCCCGAAAAGAATAATGATTCTACAGTCGCATAGCTCCAGACGTAGCCGGATGTTTATAAAGAGGGTACCCTTACTTAAGTCTTACTTGGGCATAGTATAGGTTTGCCACTTAATCCACTCTTATGTGGTCCTTCTTTAGTGACCAGAAAGCCTTTCTTAAGGAATCAACCTATTGAAAGCTTATGTCTCCCAGATTCGATAACTAAAGCAAAGATTCCTATCTCTTAAAGATAAAGTGGAAGAAAGAAAGAATGATGCGCAGATTCCTTTGTGCTGGTTGTTGACATGGCTGGAGATTTAGCTGCTCGAAAAAGAATCCTATCCTCCGGCCCAAGCCGGATTTATCATTAACTAATCTGCTTCTTAGCGGCCTTGGACTGATCCTGAAGCATTCTCTTTATCCTTTCTTGAATGAAAGTCGAACAGAAAGACTTTGACTTTACCTTGGAATCAGAAAGAATCGAAGAAGTCCTTTAAGCACTGTCTATTCATCTAGATTGGGTGGGTTAACCAGCCACTAGATCAATGAATCTTTCCACGTCACGCCGGGTTTCATGTTCTTACCATGTCCCCCGAAAACATGAAGAATTTCATATCTCTTAGAAAAGGGATCTTTTGATAAGCGCTTTTTCTTCCCAAACACTTTCTCTTACGCAATTACATATTTCGGTGTAGTTTGGTTCAGCAAACTTACCAATGGCGCATACCCCAACCAGAATGTGATCATTAATGAAGAAGCGATTCTTAAAGAAAAGAAGGATTTGCGTAAGAGAAAGATAAGGAGTTCTCTCAGATCTTTACGTTTCCCCCTTATATGAGGAGATAGGCCGCCCTTAGTCGAGTTCAGTCAGCGAGTTTAGGGATTGGGAGTAAGGCGGAGAACTTCACTTAAGCAAGTACTTTTTTTTGCCTTTGAAACAAATAGAATCACAGAAGCATAAGCCGCTTAACGACCTCCACTCATGAAAGAAAGAGGGGCGGAAAGGATCTGATTTGAGCTACTACAAGCATTGGATTTCCCGGCTCAGTTAAGCGGGGTCATGGAAAAAACAGGTTAAAAATCACGATCGATTCCTTTTTCAAATCCTGCTGCACGAGCCCTTCCCACATGCCACAAATGACCTAAAAATAGGAAGAATCCTAGAACAAAATGAGAGGTAGCTAACCAACTTCTAGGAGAGACATAATTGACGGCATTGATCTCTGTAGCTACACCACCCACAGAATTTAAAGAACCTAAAGGAGCATGAGTCATATATTCCGCGGAACGACGTTCTTGCCAAGGTTGTATGTCTTTTTTCAGTCTACTCAAGTCGTCAGCTTCGTGACATTCGACGAAGCGAGCAGAAGCTCTCCGCTCGTGCTTCATTGGAGCGAGACACTCGCTTCCACACAGAAGACTTCGCTGCCTACCTAGCTCGAATCTGGTTTATCCTCTCGTTGGCTTAGTGGGGTTGATGACATAGCAAGGAGATAAGCGGTGTGGGGCGAAGTGAGCTTGGCCGCTCTGAGTAGAAGTGCTCTCTAGCAGCCTAGATCTAGCTCAGCTTGAGACTTTCGTACTGACGGATCGTCATAAAAAAAACAAGGATGACTTCGCTAGTCGCGAGTAAGCGTACCAGCACCCGTACGGGAACGGCTTTCGGCAGACAAGTTGCAGCAGCAAAGAGTGCGCCCTTTCGTTTCAATGTAGATTCTCCCTTTTTCCTAACCCTCTCAGAGAACTAGAAGAAGGGGCCTAAGCACGGCAGATGCCGTACACTTGAGTGGCAAAGGGGGGAACTCACCTTTTAACTAAACTCGACCTAAAGGGAGAGAAAGGGCCATCAGCTAACAGGTTTGTTCGAAGCTAGGGATTGAATACGGAGCTTGGCTGCCCCGGGGAAGATCCATCCTTTCTTACCACCAACCTATGTGGGCCGGCAGGAGTGCGGTAGGCCAACCTTCTTCCCCATTTCATCCGTATTTATGAATTGATCTGGATAACAGGGACTTCAAACTTAAATGAGAGGAGTTTATCCTAGCTTCCATCATCGACTGGAAAACAGATAGATTCGTAGCTGACGGGGACGAGACCCATTTTAGGACAGGAGCCTTCTTCTCTGCTTGCAAAGGATTCGATCAGGAGATTGAATAGCAGTTTCCTGGGGTGGAGCTGGAAAAGCGGATGAATCGGGAAACCTAGACAGAGAAGGCGATTTGGCCAGCTCATTCAAACGCTTCCGTTGGATGCTTCGCTGCTGTGGGATCTAGCGGCTCCAGCCGCATTGACGATAGTCCTTCATTGCGACTTAGATTGCACGATCAAGATCAAAGTGTCCGTCCGTTCGGTAAGTCAGCCAGTCGTCATCTTATCTTGCACGAGCATCGTCGTCCCCATCACTTCCTCATCCTCAACCTCTAGAGGAGTTGAAGATACTTCTTTGTCCTTCTTGTTTTTACTTTTGCTCTTACTTCTTCTCATCTAAGCATTTGCTTCGGCCTACAAAAGCTCGGACGAGCGGGGAATATCATAAACTCAAACAAGACCAGGGTCAGCCGACCTAGAAGAAGACACAGATACAGATGGGTCAACAGATTCAGAGGTAGATTTGTCAAGCGACACAGACACAGGTACATAAGGAATCACATCATCACCTCCTTTTGCATCTGTCTCCCAAGCGGAGCTTCCCAGTCAGTTGGTCAAAAACAACTCAAGGTTTTTTTCCTTCAGCCACTGAATCGAAAGAAAAAAGGCTTTGTTGTGAGAGCTTTGGATAGCTAATGCGGAGCAAGAAAAAGAAGAAGACAGCGAGCTGCCACCTTGCGTTCTATAAAGAGGAGGCTGACGAGCAAGTCAAATGTCAAAAGAAATGGTGCTTTCAGTCTCATTTGATTCGAATAAAAATCAGCGAGTTCTCGTCCCATACTTAAGTCTGACTTCGATCATCGTCTCCCGTCTGCGCAAGATGGATTTGGCTTCGGTGATTCACCATTTGAAAGACGAGAGAACACGATCGGCACAGAACATCTGCAGTCCTTTTTTTCTTGGTAGGCAACGAGACCCTTCTCCCTGATCAGTAAGAGAAAGACGTAATGAACCGTAAAGGACGTTTTTGAATCCCTTGCTCCGCATTCAACTCTATCGTTCCATAGGGGACCCTTACACCCGGGGGAAGACAGTACGCGAACGACCCTCATCATCTCCATCTGTCCAAACTATGGTGTCACCGGACCTCATACAGCAACTTCTCCCTCACCTTGTCCAAGCTTGACCTTCGACCTTAAGCCGAAGAGAGCGTAAGAGGGACGCTTTGCGAGCCGAGCAACTCGAGACGAGGCCCTTTTTCGTAGCCGATCATCTCGCTCTTCCTCTCCCAACCAAGCCCAATCGACACGCCTCCAAAGAGGTGGAGTGATGACCTTTCCAGTTGTTCCGCCCTTGCTTTTTTAGGTTTAAGCTATGAAGCTGACCTTCTTCTTCAACATAAACATAAGAAGAGATTTTCGGTTTCACGCTGGTTCTATCCCGGCCAAGCAATAGGTGGGAATAGTGAAAGAAAGAGAAGGGGAAGGGAACAAGCAACGGACTGAGCTAGCGTCTCAAGCCCTCGAGCCGTTGCTTGTTCTAACGCGCACCCTACTCGTCTAAGGCCCTTGCTTCTTCCTTTCCTTGGGCTAACAATTGGTTGTGCTAAAGGAAATCCCCCTACTCTCGTCGAAGGAAGAGGTTTTTCCATGCCCCACCAATCTGGTCTTGCAGGAGTGGTGCTTTGGGAAAGAAGTTACCTTGGGTAATCAAACAGTCTCTGCAATGCCTTATTTCCTAGCTTTGGCTTAATTCATATCTGATGTAATCACTGAGCACTGCTTATCCTCTTCATTCCCCCTAGTGTTAGATTAAGAATGAATATTCTATTGCTACGAGGAAAGAAAGTTTCCCTTCTCTTTTTCCCTGCCCGATAAGAAGACAGTCTTCCTACCGTTTGTGAACAAGCTTCAACCCTCTCGCTTTGCCCAACCGATCAAAGAAAGGAATAGGGTTGAAAAGGCTGGAGGTAAGCATTGGTTTCTGCGCCCACCCCGGGAGGAATTGCTTTCTGGCAAAAAGGCAGACCCTTTGATTGAATATACCTCGCTCAACGCTTAATAAACTAGAAGAAGAATCACTAAACCAACAGGAATCAGAACTACGGGTTCTATCAAACTCATACCAGCTCCTCTTTCTTCATCGACTGGCTTTGCTCCTTCCTTCTTTGCCTATGGCTCACTTCGCTTACTGGAGATCAATCTCTCCCCTCCCGATAAAGATAGGTTTGAAGATTGCTCACTTGCTCACTTCTTATAGGCTCAGGAACGCTACTAAGAATCCCCCTTTCTCTTTTATCCTATGAAAAACACACAGGGCAAGACTACAATTTGGGTTCGGGTTCCAAACCTTCCCATTCATTGTTATAATTTTGAGTTTTTATGGAACTTGGGGAACATAATAGGCAAATCTCTGAAAGTAGATTTAAATACTCTCGCCTATGAACAGAGTGACAAGTCTATTATTGAGCGTGGCAGATTTGCAAGAGTTTGCGTGGAAATTGATCTTCAAAACCTGCTCTCTTCTAGAGTGATTGTTAGAGACATGGCTCTTAACGTCGAGTATGAGAGCCTTAATCTGATATGCTTCCAATGTGGGCGATATGGACATCGGAGAGAAGAGTGCCCATGGACCATCAGGGAGAAGGATAGTCTAGAAGAAAATAACTAGATGGCAATGGAAGAGGACCAAGCTCTGAATTCAAATCCGGAAAAAACAGAGCAGAGGACCGAAGCCATCGAAGAATTCGGTCCATGGATGCTCGTGCGAAAGACGACTAAAAGCCGTACTCCTCAATCTGAAGTCAACGGTAGGGTGAAGGGGACAAAAGCGGGAAAGATCGAACAGAGGGATGCGTCTAATGCTCCTCTGACAAAGTCGAGATTTGCAGCACTATCAGAGCCAGAAGCCGACCTTTTGACAACAGACGCCAACCTTAACATGGTAGTGGAAACTGACAATCTTCAACCTGGGGAAAGCGGAAAGGGGTCTTACAGAAATTCTATGAAAAAGAGCAACCTTTAAGACTAAGACAGCTGGGAGGGCTTACCTGACTTTCGGGCTTTAGACTGATTAAAGGAAGATCCCTAGAAAGATTTGTACAAGTCATAGGAGATAGTCTCGCGCAGGGGAGCAAGTCAAAATAGAAAAACTCACATTGGGTTTAGGGATAATCAGGCTCGGCTTGACTTCATGGTCGAGAAGAGCTTAGCTTTCGAGAATGTTATGATATGGCTTGGCGAGAACTGGCTGAAGCATCTAAAAAGAGAAGCGTCCCGGGACTTTGCGAAGAGCCATCATCTCTTTCACAGCATTGTTAAGTCCATCTAGAGAGTGAGGTGCCCTAACAAGCAACGGACTGAGACAGACTCTTCCCTTTGATTGCTCTGCATTAGCTATCCAAAGCTCTCACAAGCAAGAAAGCCTTTTTTCTTTCTATGAAAAAGCTTACAGAAAGTCTATGAAAAAGCTTACTCCTCTCCTTATGATCCTTCTTTTAATGAAACAAGAGATCGGCTCATTAACCTTCCAAATTGACTCATTTCACTGGCCTTGCTAGGTGCTCCGAAGAATGGAAGGAAGACGGATCCCTTTCTTTAAACAGCTGTCCAGACTGAATCTATTCCTATTATATATTACAAATCTTAGTGAGGGACGAAGTGACTCATAGCCTGAGGATGGAATTAGGATCCAGGAGAGCAGGCTCGATAAAGCAGTTGGGAAAGGAGATAAAGGATATTTTGACTTGACGAGCCACACCAACCCTATTCTTCCCAGAGAGAATTTCAATCTGAAGAAGGCAACTCATCCCTTGCTAAGCCGGGTTCTTTCACTCACAGAAGACCAAGCCTTGCTACTTGAATAACAGGTAATCAGACTTTCGCCTTTCGTCGGTTCCAGTAATGGGAGGGAGGAGAACAGGAAAGAGAGAACAGCTAGTCGAACTACTTATTCTTATGCTGAGTCAACCCTAAAAGCGGATCTGGCATCACCCTCGACTCTCCCACCTAAAAGAGGTTTTCCTCGATGATCCTTGGTCCGATGCTCTCTACCAGAGAATTCGGCCTTCGGTACGATAGCTCGGTTCGTTTTCGTCACGCTTCTTGTTCTAATGCTGGATAGCTTTCCTTTTTTGTCGTCTTTGAGTTCGTCTAATCGCTTGTTTTCATCCTTCGATTCTATAAGCCTCTCTCTTCTCTTGTTCTCAAGAAGATTCACCAGCCTGGACAAGTCTACTTCCACCTATATTTCCCATATCTATGAAGGAATGTCTCGAATGGATAGACTTGCTCAGGACTACGGTTTACTGAGAATCCTTCCTAGTCGGTGACTATCTTACTGCTGGAGTTCAAGTCCATCGTAGGAAAGAAAACTCTTCTTAATCTTAAAGCTCAGATCCTTCTTTTCCAATTAGGTTAGGACACTTCTATCATTTATTGTTCTATGTATTGGCGCCCTAAAAACTCAAGGGTATATTCATATACCAGCCTGTCAACAATGGAGGACCCCTTTGAGCAAGTCAAAGTGCAGAGGCTCAAGAGCAGTTTGGAAAGCCACATAATTTCGAGTTGAGCAAGGCAAGACGGAGAGAAAAAACCAAAGCCTAAGTGTCAAGCATAAAGGTCAGATAGACTATGATTGCTAGCTTATACAAATGATCTACTTTCTTAGCGACAGCGACTTTATTCTCAAATAAGTGGTCCAGATGGAATCAAACTTTACTCACTCTCCTCTTGTAAGACATGCCTTACATCTTCAAAGATTTCCAGGAAGTTAGGCCCTCAGAACTACATTCCCGGATTGGTTGATGTTATCTCAGTTGATGTTTGAAGCATAGTTAAAGTCAAAAATCTTCCTATCAGCTATCAGGTGAGTGCCGAGCCTTTTGATTAGCCTATGAATTCTCAAAGTCTGTCCCTGCCATCTCTACTTCTACTACGATCAGTTTCGATCCTGGGAAAATCACTTATTTTATACGCTATTTGAAGTGGAAAGATTCAAGTAGTTATGTTATCTTATGATATATGATATTTTAATCTTTATCTATCATCGGGACAGGCAAAGAAAAGCAATCTCGAAGAGAAGAAATCTATCATCTTTATATCTTGTTGCTAGCTAGCGCTAGCCCTAGAAAAACTACAGCTTTTCCTGTGCTTGATAATGGTACAGCCAGAGAGAACAGCATATTGAAGAATTTATCTTCCAAAAGAAAAAGGAGTTACAAAACTCCCTAACCCTAAAGCACTTAGCTTACTTATTGAGAAAGAGCTTACACTCTTGAAAAGAGGCTAGCTCACAGGATGCGCTCAGCTTATAATTTTAACTGGATAGATTACTCTAATCACTCCAACCCTTAGAACTGGATGATATATAAGTGGGAAAGATGTGATAGGCGGAAAGAAAGCACTCATTTGAATAAAAGACTTGCCTTTCCGTCCCTCCTGCGTGCCTATATTTGACTTCCCACCTGCCTAAAGGACTGTTTAAAGGCTTGAAAGGTGGAACTCGGTAGAAACCAACTTCTACTATTGGAAGTGCCTCTTTCTGAGGAATAACCGGTGAAATTACTTTTACAGTAATAGCTGTTGAGTAAATAGAAGCTCTGGTCCTATCCGCTGCTAGTGATGAAGTCAGTTAAGAAGACTCGGTTGTTGGAGAAGGACTCTTTTCACGAACCCAACTGACATATTGACTATTTAAGTCATCCTAATCCTAATTCGATTAGCTCTGACACTATTCATAGTTTTTCTGTAAGACCTATTTGGGAAATTAGACTGAACATGGCATGTCTGACTGATTGACCTCTATAAGCCAAGGAACTTCTGCACATAGGAAGGTGCGTAGCCTTTCGAATGCCTCAGGGCATAGCAAAATCGGGATCGAATGCTCTCTGTGCCTTCTTGTTCTAGCTTTAGCACGAGGGAAGTAGAAAGAAAAGTGCCAACAATGCGCTTATGAGTAGCTCTCGCATGCCCGGGAGGAGGAACTGGTTGGAACTCCATTTATCCCACAGGCTTAAGATCTTGTAAAAAACCCTGTGACGATCGATCTTCAAGCATTAGACAAATACAAATAAATGGATGGATCGTCCCCTTCCTTTTCTTGATGCGGGAGGGCTTTCGTACCAAACCTGTGGCTGAATGGTGAAAGCATTCCTTGTTCTGACCGCAGCACCATATCTGGACCCTTTTCTCTTATGTTGTGACTGTCACGGTCCGGACTGGCTTGATAGTGACTTCCTACAACTTTCAGTGATGGAGTGAACTGCAGCTAGCCAGACCGACTGATAGCATTCCGGGAAGGAAAGGGAGACTTAGCATCCGATTCTCGCAATAGACTCTTTCTGGCAAGAAGAGGCATCTCAGTTCGGAAAGCTAGAGATTCACCAAGGATTGAAAGCAAGTCTAGGAAAAGAGAACTCTTCAAATTCAGTCAGGTAATGCTGGAATTCCCGACGGAAAGAGAGTGATCCGACCCGAACAGTGAACTCAATAGATCAGTAAGTGAGTTCAGGGAAGACATGCTAACAGTAAGACCTTCCCATGCCATTCAATGCAGTTGAGAAAGCAGAGTTCATAGGCTAGCTGGCTCACTTCCCGCCGGATCGATGGCAGAGAATAGTTACTTCACCGTTAGATTAGACAAGCAGTTGCCTTCACAATGCTAGTGTTTCTAGTCTAGCCGGAAAAGGCTGGCTAGCCACTTCCCTTTCTCAGAAGCTTTAAAGAGAATCCATTGGGATTTGAGCTAAAAGGCTTCCGAGGTCTTGGAACACACTACTAACCTATTTGACTTAGATCTTTGCAGTAAGAGGTCTAAGAAAGTCGTTCTTAGTTTTCATGCAAAGCTTTTGGACTTAGTTCTAGAAGATAGATAGGAATGGAAAGCTCGAGTTAACTTATAAATAAGCATTGTTGACAGGCTCTTCCACTGGCTTTTTTCTAGGACTAGTTCACGACTTTTCTACTGAATTCAGTAGTCCATATGGCTTCCAGGCTTTCTTTTGATAAGTTGCTATTGATGGGGATAGAATAGTGGCCTTGATCTATATTCAATTACACATTGATTAGGTATTTACAGAGTATGGAAATGGGGAGCCCTTTTCTGAGTCAAGTTCAAGTAATGAGACCAATAGAGTCGTAGAATCCCGCTAAGGTCTGTCCTTATTATACCTGTCTGCTCTCTATCTTAGTGAACCTATGAAAAAGATTATAGCTCTCATTGGAAAGTCTTGATCATAGCCTAAGAGCAAGCATATCACTCACTTACAAAAGATTCCATTTATAAGGATTTCTAAGCTCATTAATATTCTGGCTCAAGACTCTATTCCCAACCCTACTAAGGGCATTAACTCATAACTCCAACTGCTCATCCTTTCATTCGAGCTTCTATAGAACCTCTAAAAGCGGGATTCATTAAGAGTTTACAATGTGTCATTGAAAGAGACTTCTCTAGCTACTGAAGGCTATATAAGGAGTAGTCAGTTAACTACCCTTTCCTAGTTTACTATTCCTACTACACCATGTAGGTCACTCACTGCCTTTCTAGTAGGATTAAACTAAGTAAGTCATAGCTCTACTAAGAATAAAGAAGTTCTTTCTCTTTTTCTTCATTAAAAAGAGATCGGGAAAAGAGCTGCAGGAAAGCCATTAAACAAGCCAGCTGGAAAGGCAAGTAAGCGAGAAAAAGTGTAAATAACTATACAAGCGCTTACATAATATTTCTCTTTTTTTTGTAGGTTTGGTTAGTGTAGGTAGAAGAATATATATCCTTTCATGATTTTTAATAGATCTTTGTCTTATTCTTCAGTTGGAACGCTGTCTGAGTGAATTGATTTGACTAATACAGGAAAAACCTTAGGGCTGTTCTATTTCGTACAAGCATTGTTTAGATACGGATATGCACATTTCTCCCGCGCGCGTGTCGAGACCCGCAAAAACATGGCGTTATATAGGATAAAACCTCTATTCCATTTACCAATTAGGAATATGTAAGAATCTTAGACTTGATAAGGTTTTGAAAGGCCCAGTCTATCGGTATAGAAAGATTTTGATCAAGGTCAAATACTAGCTTCGTATCTGTAGTTGCGAGAGATCCCGGCCTTTGTTTGTAAGACTTTGTTATTGATGTAAATAGCCCCTGGTATCAACTTAAGCTAAGGAATTGGGTCAACTAGTCAAGGTTTTTAAATATCTAGGCCTGAAGGTCTAGGTAAGCTATAGAAAGTACTCATTCGATTCTAGCTTGTGGCTTCGCATATCGATCCCTACTATCACAGTAGCAACTAGGTCTTCCTCTATCCGGAGTTAAGGTGTATTCATATTACTAAAAAAGTCAAATTTCCTTAATTACTTACTCTATGTGCATAGGTGCTCCTCACGTATCATACAGGTCAATGGGCGGCTTTCAAGCATTCAATCCCAGTACATATTCTTGCCCATGTGGTCTATGTAGGGTCAAACAGGAAAAGACTCAAAGGTCTTACTCTTAGACTAAGAATAAATCTTACAATGTAACACTACAAAACCATTCTTGGTTGTAATTGCTATCTTCTTAGGTTCAGCCATGAATACTATTTATGAAGGAAAGGCTATTTTTTCACTTTCTACCATAAGAGTTTGTGCGCAACATCTCTTCTCTTCCTTCGCCTTAGAAAGTTGCTTGAGCCCACAGTCCTCGAAGCCGTACAATAAGTACCAGCTGAATGTCCCGATAGAAAAGTTCCATACACTACCTTTGTACATTTTATGGCTACATCAGGAGATTGAAAGAGACAAGGCTAGGCTTGTCGCCAAGGGGTTCACTCTGAAAGAGGACATCAACTACACCTTTCTTTTCTTTTTAGCAACTCGCCAGACTCGAACTGGCGCTGCTCGGATCAATCCTATTGGACGAGACTAATCAATAAGCATTTAGTTTGTTCCTACAATAGAGTTGCTTTTGTTGTCGCAGTTCGAAAGGAATCAATTCATCCTTCCTACATCTGCGAGCAAGCCGCTTCATGGAATCCTCTTTCCGGACACCCCCCAAGATCCTCTGTCTGGTCTAGGGACTACTTTCAGCTTGAAGCTCCTTGTCTCCTCACTGAAAGCGTAAGCGGCTCACCAGTTAACCCGAGTTAACCTGAAAGCGTAAGCGGCTCACCAGTTAACCTTTTTCCATCATAAAAGAAAAAAGTGGCTTTTCTTTTATCAGAATACGAATGAGATCAAAAAAGCCATCATTGGAGCAAACGATGCAATAGCTTCGGTTAGAGCAAAGCCCAAAATGGCATAACCAAATAATTGTTTTGCCAATGATGGATTTCGCGCCACGGAATGGATCAATGAGCTGAAGACGTTTCCAATACCGACTGCAGCTCCCGCTGAAGCAATTGTAGCAGCTCCGGCACCCATTGATTTTGCACCTTCTAACATCTCGAATTCCAAATTCTCGTCACGTCACGCTAAAAATCAAAAGATTTTCATAAACTTACGATTTGATGTTCTTTCGTGTTGATTCTTCCCCTCCTTCCTTTTTTTCTTGGGCATCCCAATCCAATGCATTCTTTTCGATCTTATACTTTAACCAGCAAGAAAACGGATGCGCGACTAAGGCGCAACGGCTTTCTAAAGCTCAATCCCTTGCTTGTTTAGTACACTTCATACCAAGCCAATCTCGATCAAGTCAAAAGTGGAATCGATTCGATCATTCCAGTCGGATAGCATTGATCGCCGCGTTGATCCGACCGACCTACGTTAACAGCTTTCTTCTCTTATGAAATTTCTAGTTTGATCGAGGATTAAGAGAAAGATTTATCCGAGAGAAAATCTTAACAGTATTTAGATTTACCTTTTGTCTTAAATTTGCCTTTCTTGTTGGAGGGGCTATTCCGGATTGATCCTCCCAGGATTTAGCCTAGGCCTTGCTTCCCTTCTTTCGTGCGGGGCTATGCTGGCTTTCCTGAGTTGGGGCTCAGGGAACATGCCAGGTCGGTCTAGCCGTCAGCCCTTCTTCTCGAGCCAGGAGCCAGCCTTTTTTTGGGCTTTTGGGAATGAATAAAAACTTCTATACAGGTAGTAAATATGCCAATGACTTCTGGGATTAAGCTAGGTAGCAAATTGGCCTCTGATATTGATGGCCTGATCTCATTATCATGGGAATACGCCTTAATTAAGACCAAACCATAGGAAGGATGGCTCCATACAAAGTCAGGGCTAGGCCGATCGTCGATGAAAAAGGAAACAATGGTGTGTGGAGATGCTGGAATGGGTATATCTTCAGTATTTGCTACTCGGGTGAGAAAGCAATGAAATAGATTGTCCCTAAAGTCAAGCAGAAGTTAAATAAAGAAAGAACGAAGACGTAGCATGAATCGAAAGCAGCGAAGGCTTAGAATACTATACGTGTACTACTAGACCACCAAGACTGATAGGAATTCCTACCTAAAGGGGCGGGTCTATTAGACGATCCACCATCACCTCAAGAACCAATACCAGACTGACGACAGTATCAAGCTTATTAAAAAAAGAAAAAAGACATCTTTTTTAGGCTTCCTCAAAGGGCTTATCCCCAGAGCAGAGGGGGACCCCGGTCATCCACCGTATAGTACCTCGGGGTCAATAGCAAACGAAAGCGAGCACGAAAGGAAGGCTTAGACCAGCTCCTTGTAGTCCAATTGTCTTTGTCCCAATCCAATGTCTGTGATCAAGCCAGAAAGAAAGAATAGCTTAATAGAGAAAAAATTAGGTACAGATTAAAGGAAAGGTTAACAGCAAGAGCAGCGGAATCCGGCCTCTGGCCCCGTCTACGCAAAAGTAATGAAATAATTTAATATGTTTCCTTGCGTTTCACTCAATTGGATTGCTGCTTAAAGAGAGGACTACAGGAAAGAGAGCACCGGAAAAGATCAATCTAAACCCACAATGGTAACTATCACAGAAAAGACAGCATAGCATCGGTTCACCCGAAGTGAACCCAAGGTTATAGATATCCTGCACTTCTTCTAAAACTCTTAACGACAGAGTACTTAACAATAGGCTACGACAGACAGAGACACCAAAAAGGCAACAATACAAGAGCAAGCATCTGATCGAAGGGCCCAAGTCACTCAAAGGAAATAAAGTAGGGGGAAAGCAACCTCTTCTACTTAATATATACACCAACCCAATCTCAATACAACTTATGGAGAGGCAAAAATGGAAGCCCACGGAGCCGTAACTAGGTCCAGTCCAACAGCGCCCATTCAGGCGGATACCTTAATAAGGATGATCGATAAGAAAGGTCAACCGAAGCACGGATTCCCACTACTAATCCATTCTTAAACGTGAGTGGCCCTAGCTCCAGCTACAGGCGCTATAAAGCCCGGAGAAAGCCGCGAGCTGAGCTAGGATATTCTATTTAATTAAGATGGACTTAGCCCAGAGGCATATCGTTACCCATAGCCCATGGATCACTCACTACAACAAAGAGTGCTAAATCACCCTCTTCTTCGGCAAGCCGTGGTTCGAGTCAATCAAGAATCCTGTTTTCGATCTAGTAGCTGTTGCTGGTCCGTGTCTTGGAGCTAGTTGCTTCTTTACAAAACCTCGATCTGTCATTACATATGATATATCGAGAGAAAAAGACGTAATTCTGATGAGAAAGTAGATCTGGTTCCGAGATCTATAAAGTGGTGAATACAGTTTACAGTTAGTGAAGCTAGACCGGAAAATAGGGTCTCTCTAGAAAAGAGGTCAGCCTTAATTAAGTTCTAGCTTAGACTGAAGAGTTGTAGCTTTGCTTTCTTAATCTATGTGATACTAAGAAATGCCAAAACCCCGCAAGCGGAAGGAGCAAAGAATGCGAATGGGTGATGTACTTGGTTTGCCTTCGCTGTACAATCGAATCTGTCAATCTGCATAATAAGAGCAAGAATGAGACTGAATTGACACTCGCGTACACCTCTTAAAGTAAGCGACTTCTGTCGAAGTTCCAATAGGGTAGTAGTAAATCCGATGTAGCTAATCCGACCGGCATTAGTAGACGAATACAAATGAATAGATTAGCCCTATGCTACTGAGAAAACTCTCAGTCAATACGTGGATGCCTCCGCATATGATAACAAGAGGCATAGCCAATTCAAAGTAAAATCCACCTATATGTGACAGGAAAAAGATATGGATTCGTACGCAAACCAGACTACCTCTATTGACGGCCTGGAAAGCCTATTTCTTAGAACTAAGAAACAATCAAAGAATAGGAAAGGCATACTCCGCTACTAAGGCGGGAGATTCAGGAAAGACTCCACCTATTCGGCAAAGAACCTGCGCTTTCCAGATTCATAATCCGGATTATTGAACCAGTTCAAGCAACCGTACCCTCTCCTTGGCAGCCTAGCCCCTTCTTTCCTTATCTAATGACATAGATAGAAAAGTCTTTCTTGCCTAGCGTTAGGAGAGTGATAATTGAGTAACGACTGATTCAAGCCCGTCACAAGGTGCCAGAGTAGACTTCTAAGCAAGATCGAGTATAAAGTGAGGAAAGCCTTAGTCTGAAAACACAAGAAGAGAAGTAGGTAGCCGTTATCAGTCCACCGAAAGTGGTCAATCAGGCTTCGCACCTTCCCTTACTAAGCTTTCAGTCCTAATAGCGACTTCCTTGCCTTAAGAAGCTCCCAGGAAAGTGAAAGTCAGCACTATTCCCTCTCAAGAAAGAAGGTAAGAAGGACGCCGAATCTTTCCTATTGCCTTCTTCTTTCTACGAGTCTCATTGCCATTTCTTAAGCTTAGACCTCTCCTTTCCATGTAACCATTCAGACGGAGGAATGCCGGATTCTAGGCAAAAAGGAAGTTGGTTTGCTCAACTAGAGCGTTAGCTACGAGAAAGAAAAAGTCCATATTCTAGACTCTTCAATTCACTTCTTCCTTCCTTTAGTAAGGAATTTTTTTCACCTCGACGGACCACAGCCCAGTCGAAAGCTGCAATAGATTCGACCACATACTTAAAGGGGATTGGTAGAACTTATAGGCCTTTAGGACAGGACCGACTCTTAGCTCGTTGGAGTGCTATTTAAGATCTTGGCTTCCTAACTTACTTTGAAAGGAAATACCCTACGGGCAAACCCTCTTGAAAGAAGAAATTCAATAGTTATGGAGCTACTAACAAGAGATACCCATGCATACTAGGAAGAAGAACCTGTTAACGAAAGAGAAATAAGAGAAAGCAAGTACACGATAGCTATAGATAGCTCTTCCATCACCCTCTCTAGCACCCTATAAGAAAGTCCTTTGCTCAAGCCAAAAGGGATCAAGGAAGTACGAGCTAGTAAGATGGTTAGACCCCCCGGGAAGAACCCAGAGAAAGTACCTCTACAACAATAGATATTGTCCATACAAGGACTTGAGCAGTTAAGCCCTTCCTAAGTCAAGCATAAATCAAGGACAATCAACAAAGAAAGAAGAACTCAGTAGCAACTCTTCACTTCGGAGCAAACTACCCGGGATAACGACCAAAAAGAAGGGCTGCTTTCACTCGGCAACACGAGTGAGAAGAACAAAGAAGTAGGAGATATCAGCTGGTAAATCCTTGACCGAAGTACTGCTAAAACGGAAGCTCAATCCGGAACCAGTGAGTCTAGCTTCACGCTCGATACAGGAATGAGAAGATAGCAGCGGAGGATGTTCTTTCGTATATGACTTCTATAGCTTTCCTAAATAGAGTACCTAATTCTTACTGCTTGTTCATTCCGGGTATGCGCAATCAGTACGATTGATTCCTTCTTTCGGTAAAAAATATAGAGAAAGTGAACGCCTTACCAAAACAAATCGAGATCTTCAACTTAGTTGGGCTATTGTTCGGGCATTAAAGCCTGTGGAAGTCTTAGATCCCCTTTCATTCCCTATCAAAGCTATCTTTCTCAGCAGACAGCTAGATGTTGACTTCAAAAGTCACGTTTAACGATTCATTGGGGAATGTCTGCCAAGGCTCTTTCAGCACTTCCCTGGTAAGAAAATGGGGCTTCTATTTCAAAATAAACCTTTTCTTATTCTATCGAAGGACAAGGCGGAAGGTAGACTGACTTCTAGGCTTCTTCCTTCTAGTCGAGGTGAAAGCTTTCAAAGAGCTGAGTCGTACCCAAACTCTATCGAGTCAGCAAGTAAACTACCTCGCTGAACTAGCTTTAGACTAGGCTAATGAAAGACCTTTGATTCAGCAAAAGCAGGCTTGCTTAAACTTAAATAAAGGCTTTAAGAGAAAGAAACGGAAGCGAATTCGGCCTGCTACTCCTATTCCATACATCCTTTCATCTAGTGACCAGATGTGAGTTTCGTATAGAAGGGACGGAAGTTTATTGAGTTGAAACTATGGGACGGGGGGTAAGGACCGGTGTAGAGTAACGGTTGAGGTGGCTTAACCATTCGAACTACCTAGATAACAGATCATTGCTAAGAAAGAAGAGTTGAGTTAGCAGGCTCAGGGGAGATCTTAGATGAAAGCATTTTGTTTCGAGAGGGGAAGAAAAGCCTAGTTTCGTAGCCAAGTTAAAGACGTGCCAACTTTTCTTACTCTTTCTTAAGCGCTGGTTCTGCTTTCACTAGATTCTCTTCTTTTTCACGCATCCCTTTCTAGTGGACTGATTTCTAGGGCTAGAAAGCCTAGAAAAGAAAGGCCTTTAGGGCCTTAGCGGAGTCACTTCCAGATGAACTTCTTTTTTAGGGAAAGAAGCGCTTAACTTAAGGGGATTTGCTCCTATAGCTGTTGTTGCTGTGGCTCAATCAGTTAATGTTGAATCTTCCACCCCTGAACGGTGAACAAACAAATAGACTTCTTAAGGATCTTAGGACACTTGAAGCAGGACTGACTTCAACAGATGCGGATTAATTAGCTGCCTATTTTATGATTCTATACTTTATAAACCTCGATTACACCCCAAAAAAGGGAGTGCAGCTCTAAAGCTAGTGAGTGAAGCTAAGGGGCGTAGCGAAAGCAAGAAATCCGTTAACAGCAGCAACAACAGTAGAAGCGATATTCTATAGAAGCTAGTCTATTAGAGAAGCCCTTTAAGTGACTTTTCGGGGATCTTCTACTTATTAATTAAAGTACGAGACCACCAAAGGCAACTTCTTCAACTATGGTCATTCTTGGTCCCAGCTAAACAAGATATAAAGAGCATCTATCCGCTTCGGTAATGCCGATTCCAAGACTTGGTGAATGAAAGAAAGCAGCAACGCGCTACCACAGATACCACGAGCCATACCACAGCACAGAAAGAAGGCCTCACCTCACAACCATTTTCACTCGAGCTGAAACCATGCCATGAAGAGTCGACAATAGGAAGAACATCTGAGTCAACCTCTCCTAGGCTCACTTGCTGCCTTAGCCTTAAGTCTTAACCGAATAAGAACTTGAATGAGATTGACTCTGTATCTCTTCCCTGACTCTGTAAAGCCGGCTAAACCTCCCTCAAAGGGATTCCAGAGCTGAACTCTTTTTCAAAGAACTGGCGAGATTCCCTTAACTGCAAATTCAATAGCACCGATTATGAACCCGGAAAGAGAGCACCGTCTACTCATACTGTCACACCGGCAACGACTTTGACTTTCTAAATAGAAAGGAAGAGGTCATTCACCAACAGGAGGAGGATATGAAAGAAAGAGAGTACCAACAACCATTCCACTCGAGCGGAACTTCTAACTGAAGTTGCTCACCTTTTTCAGCAGGGTCTGGGCTACGGGGTCCTTTTTCTATCTTTTGCATTCGGGGCAGGCTATTGGAAATGAGGAGTATCTTAGCGGAAGCCGTTACGTCAGCTTAACTAAGAGGCCTGATCCGTGCTAGCAGATTAGTCTCATCCTGGGCGACCTACTCTCCTCAGCTGTTGCTGCCGCTAGCGGTAGTCCCTTATGCCTACTCTACTCTATAAATCCAATCTATCCGGCAGCTGCCCTATTGTTATGAGTTTCGTATCATTAATATAATCAGTTCATTCTAGAGGCTTGTGAGCAATCTCAGTCAGCGTCTGCAAACTGACTCAATTTTTTGGCATAGTAGGTAATGCGTAGTTTTTTAGTGAGTCCAGCACATTCGGTATTTGGCTCGCCTACGCCGATCTTCATCAATAAGCTAGGTATTCAATCATTAGAAGTCGTTACGCCGACAAGTAAGGAAGGAAATAGTCAAAACGCTATGCCTCAGCTTGTTTACCCAACCAGACCTAGGACCAGCAATGCCTGTAAAAGAAAGAAGAAAAGATAGACAGAACTACAGGGATGGGGCTTGATTCCAAGGTGGAACCGGGCAAGTCCAATACAAGAAAGAAGTTGGACCCCGGCCCCAATAAAGTCTCAATCGTAGCTATTTATTCATTCCCTTTCTTCAATTAAGTAAGTAAAGAAGCAAGTGACAGTGAAAGGACCACTTTCTTTGTTCTCCTCTGGGATTTCCAGCCAGGTTCCGTTTCCTGGGTGGGAAAATTGAAGTTGATTCAATAGTTGTGGAATTTTCCATAATCTAGTGTGCTTTCTTTATGCTTTGAAGCTAGTTGGAATTGCATTGAAAGTTTGACTTTCTGTTGATGTCGCTTGAAGTTACACCCGACCAGTCTACTTTTTTTGAAAGGCTTTCAGTCCCCTTCTTTACTTAGTAAATAAGCTATATCTACTATATCTATATAATATACTTTCGAGCGAGTTCATCATTTGCTTCTGCCTTCTTTTTCAGAGAAAGAATGGCAGTTGCAAGCCAATTTTAGTCTACATTAAATATAAAAGAAAAGTGGTTTACTTATTTTGCTAAGGCATTTCAGTGTATACCCCACATGAATATGTGAAAGAGTCCTGCCTTTTCTCCGCTAGGAAAGGAAAGAAAACAAGTTTTACCAGAAAACGAAGAAAGAAGTAAAGTCTTTCTTTAAAAAGCATCGATTGCAGTTCGAGTCTTAACCCTTGGGAAAGGAAAAAGTGATAGTTCTATTGCAGAGAGAACAAGTTCCTGGGAGTTGGAGTCTCCAGACGACTCAAGTGGAGATATTTTCTTTCTCGACCAATAGGGAGGGATAGGATCTAGCAAGTTAGTTATTATTATTACGTTTAGGAAAGTGCGAGTTCCCCATCATCAAATTGGAATCCTTCTGCTTTGGCGGTCCAACCCTATCAGCCTATCCAATATACCTTCCAGACTAAAAAATCTGCTAGCCTAGCTTTTCCAGTGCCGTTGGGAAAAAAGTTGAGTCCCATTTTGTCTTACATCTCGCGCAGTAATAGATAGATCTATTTTACTTAAAGGGAATAGCTTAGATTAAGAATTCTTTCCAAGTGCTAGTAAGAAGTGAGTGATCAATTGAGTTTCCAGTAAGACCGGACATCTCAGTAAGAGGATCTCCTACAGGAAGACTTTTTGCTTTTGAGCGAATAGGTTTTCTTTTAGCATATACCTCTGCTTGAAGAGAAGTAGAGTGGCCTCAGGAACATATTGGTAGACGATATGGAGCAATCGGCCTAGACAATGTGACAATAAAGCTGCCATGCTGAGATAGTTGTCAACCAATGGGAAATCCATACTAGTTTATCTGATGTATGTGAGAGGGATCTTGACTGATTGATGGAATCTTTCCAGTCAGTATGTGAAGTCCAGATGAGATCTGGCTGATCCCGTGTTAAAGTGAAAAGGCCTTGGCAAGTAAGGAAATCCACAGCATCCGTGGTTGTTACCTGTTCAGGTTACTACAATTAGCGTAGTTATTTTAAAAATCCGCTGCTCTTGTTTGAGTAGAATCCTGTTGCTGCGGAGCCTCTGTGCTGTTGGTTTGAAACGGTCCTTGAATATTTTCAGGTTCCGATTGTCGACAAAAAAACCAGAAAAGTGCTCCCCTTTTTATATTAATAAATAATAAGGTACGGCAATAAGTTTTTTCAAAGTCCCAACAGGCATGCCATGCCCATGGTACCTGTGGAATCAACTGTATGCGTTTGGGTGAAAGTTCGTGGCTTTGGTGTCGCCCCAATCCCTGGGTTGTGTAGTTGATGAGCTCCCGAACTAGTGAATTGAATGGAACTCCCTTGGTTGCCTTCACTGCCCTTGAATCCCTTCTCTTTTTTTCTATTCCAGTAGTCTTATGCGGTCTGGTCTGTCTATTAGTTCTATGGCTTCCTTTCTTTAGTATAAAGCCCGTATGATAAATGAAGAGGAGGGATTGTAATGAAGAAACCGTATCGAGCCGTGGTTGAACCAGTGATGTTCTTGGTTCAGTCTTAATCACACCTGGACTGGTAGCGCATATCCAACTCACATTCCATATATAACAGAGGGCCCGTTCGTTGTCGATTTGGTTGATTGAACGGTTGGGACGGTTGTTACCAAACAATCCGAGTATACGCCCGGCATACCAGCTTCCGTGTATCCTCAAGAGTGTGGTTAGGGTCAATCTCAACCTATCATCGACGCCGGCTTGTTCGGTCGTGTCAGAACTGGCCGATCTAGCTAACCTTCCACTTTTTCTTTCGGATTAGGATAGAGTTCATGCCAAGGCCATGTACCAGGGCGAAAGGGATTACTTCCAAATAGCTACTATGCTGCTATCGGAAAATAAGTGAGAAGCGGAAGGTGGGTTGTGAAGGCAATGAAGCGGGGACAGAGTCACCAATCCCATTATAAAGATCAGTTCCCAACCTTTCTTTGTGTCCAGCCGCATTCATTATGGATCCGCCTTATGAAGCGGAACCTAGATGCTTCCATCAACCAAGCGCGAAAACACGTAAGTGTAGCCTTCTCTTGATTTGATAGATTCAGCCTTATCCTTTGTTGTAGCTGCTTCCGAAGCAAGGAAAGTTTACCTTATCTCCCGAATGCCGTTTTCACTTGTTCTTCTGCTTTTATCTTTCTTAGCCAGGTTGCTTTTTACCCCATTCCTTCTCATCCTTCGTCTGGCTTTCTGTAGGTAACTCTATCTAATTCACTCTCTTTCTTCTCGCGCGTATCGTATTCAAAGCTTAGCCGCACTGATGAAGTCGAATGCTCCTTTCGGTGATTCTTCACTCCGTTTCATAGTTCGGAATCGTAGAAGGAAGCTTGGGAGAATAAGTCTATCCAAACAAATCATCGAGGAAAGAAGGTAGGCCTAAAATGAGAAGGTAAGAGTAGAGAAAGGCGAAATAAGACTGACAATTGTCAAAACTATTATCAAAGAAAGGGACTAAAGCCAGGACCAAAAGAGTCTTTCTATACGCTATGAAAAGCATCTCGAAAGAGAAAGATGATGTTAACAGTCATCTTTCTTGGCTTTCTTTCTTCTCAATAAGAATAAGGTAGACCCTGCTACGACTTGTCTCATTACTTACCCTCTAGTCCTACACCCTAATCGAATTTTTCCATTCGCTTCGTTTGCTAGAGAGAAAGCGAAAGAGTCATTAATGGAAAGGCTTACGTTAGCTAAGCTGGGTAAGACTTCCTCCATCTTTGGAATTGAATCCATAGGATAATAAGTAGACATGATCCCTAGTAAAGATAGACATGAGAGAGAGGACGATTTATAACCACGAGTAGGAGCTGTGAACCTGTCAGAAGAACCAGTACCAACGGTAATGCCTCCAACACCGCTTATTCCCACAGCTTCTTCTATTCCTTGGTGCTGCTCCTTCATCGTCGTTGGTCCTTTGTTCTTCGCTTTGAAAGAGACCTTTATCCTGCAATATAAGGAAGATTTTCGTTTCACGTAATGCCACCCGTGGAAAGAAAGTCTTCAGAGTCAGCAGAAAAGTGGACAAATGCAGCTAGTCTTTGTCTAGGAGTCACAACGATGTGGAACTTCGATATAGAAGCTCTTTCGCCACTAGTAAGCGGTTTAACCTCTCCCTTGTTCACTCGTGTCCCTTACCAAAAGGCCACTTCGTTCACTTGTCTTTAGGCACTACAAAGGCATAAGAAAGCATATAAGATAGGCTCCAACCAATTCAACTGCCAGAGGCTTCTAGAATGCGTTATTTGGCACTTTAAGCCAATCAACGTAGGATCGCGGTATCAGCCGAAGCAACAGACGCATAAGCAGATGAAATCAGTAATTCGCTGATCAAAGGTAGACTCTTCCACTACACATTGATCTCCTTAAGCGGCAAAATCAATACACAGAACTTCTTTTAGGAATCTCTTTTAGTACCCATCATGTATCAGAAAGACGAAGGCTACTAATGACCGTGGCTCAGCCAGCTTTCGAAGGTCAGCCGTAGCCACATTCAGTGTGACCGTAGGGGTTGGTAAAGGGTTTGAATCGATCCTCATGTCAGCCTTAGTCTTCTCCGGAAACTTCAAGGTCCCCTTATCCACGAAATCCTGTATCACATTCCGAAAAGTAAGACATTCATTAGTATAATGTCTATAATAATTATGCCACTTGCAATAATTATTATTCTTCTTAAGTTCTTCTTAAGAAGGAATTTCATGGCCTTCGGACAGTTTCAGGGCGTTATTGACCAAGAGATAATCAAAAATTTCACTAGGCTTCGAAATATCAAAAGTATAAGGCCTAATATTTTCTACTACTTCTCTTTTTACGGCCTGTGATACCGGAGCCTCAACATCCCTTGGCCTAAGAGGATTGCAGACCATAGGTTGTTTCAGGCAAATCTCAGCCACATCAATTTCAAAGTTTTAGTCACGATAGTCAGTGTCTTGGGAAGAAAGAAGCCTTCCTTTGCTTTTGGCCTCTTCCTTAAGCAGCCATTCATATCGTGTGGCCCTTTCGGAGAGGTCATAGAGATCAAGGAAAACCTCCCCCACAAACTTTGCTACGCCCCTTAACTCTTTTTCTACTTGAATAAGGAAGGCGGGGGCGCGTCTGGTGCTATCATATATAAGGGAAAGGCTCCTTTAGTGATCTATGCCTTATATATGCCTTCCTCACTCCTAAAAGGAAAAAGACCTAGCCTAATCAGACAAGAACATAGTATCTAAACTTTTGAGCCTTCCTACACAAATTTATGTACTTTCTATAACTATAACAAGGCACACCATTTAACTTACCGTGTAATACAGTAGTAAATAGCTTGTGATTCGGAGTTGTCGACCCGTCATTTCCAGTCGAGTCAAGCATCTCCCTCTTCATCGCAGTCGCTCAAGACGTTGTATCGATGGAGTGACATCTGGGCTTCTCCCTCTACCCGAGCGAGGGATCAGTAAGCAACCGGGCGAACCACATCTGTTCCAATTCCAGAGGCTTTCTCCGATCGAAGTCGGATCCAATACCAAGACGTTAGAGAGAGAAGGCTAGCCTTAGTGAAAGGGGTTAACTAAGATCTCTTCTTCCCACGGACTGACTCAAGCACCAAGACCTACTGCTCTTCCGACAACCGATGAAATGGCAGCTAGTTCCAGGGAAGTCAATAGAAGTTGGATTGCCTAGTTTTGAGTTCTATTTGAACTAGTTTCCAAGGCTTGATTGCCTCTGGGCTTGAGCTAACTTGAATCTTTCTATTTAGTCCGAAAAGGGCATCTTCCACCTCTGCTCAACGGATCTGAATAACAGAATTTTGCAATACAGTTCTCTTATACGGCAATACTAGATTGGCGAGACAAGAGAGAAAGCTTAGAAAGTAGTAAGGTGTCTGTGGGGCTTGCCTTACAGGTAGTGACTAGACCACTTACATCTCGAACAGATCTTACTCTTACTCTCAATGGAGTAATTGCGATATGACCTAGGAACTTACAGAATACCCTACTTGGATAATCGGTAGACTGTTAGGAGAATGATTGGCTAGATCATTTGGTTCACTGCGGAGAACCCTTTCTATGCTACGTTCCCAATATAATATAAAGCCGTCATCCTTCTGTCGCCTGTTATCCCCACACCAGACCTTAATTAGAGTTAAAGGCTACGGCGTCCTCTCTCCCACACAGCTTCTGATTCAAATTAGCTTAGATGAAGCGGAACAGGGCCCGTGGATACCTTGACCAGAAAAGGATGCCTTTTCGCAACCAATCCAAAAAAAGTCAGAGAGGTCGTACCGTACCGTGTAACTTTTGCTAAAAGCTGTCTTCTCCACAAGGATTGGCTGTGATGGGACTTTCTGAGATGCCCAGATCATCTCCGCTGCTTGTTGTTCAGCCCCGAGCACTAAAGTCTATTTAGTCTCCTGTGTCAGTAAAGGCAGGCAATACAGCGGTAAGCTATGTTAACCGGATAAGGAAAATGCAAGTCCATTCTTTCTTAACTGTGTGCTTCAAGTGCTTACTTTCATTTCCAATAAAGGATTTGAAATTCTTTTCAGAGCGGGGAGGACAAGCCTAAGACCCTGCCAAGAACTTGCAATACGGGCTAAGCCGTCCCAAGTAAAGGGGTAATAGGGTAGGCTTGAAAATTCCTTTTTTTTCCGCCTAACCAAGCACACAAGTCCTGCTTCTTATGGTATAAGACAGTCTCTTCTTATAAGGATTTAAGTAAATTTGTGCAAGCTAGGTAAGCGCTCACGTACTGCTAATAGAGGTAAGAAAGGCGTTTACGGGCTAGCTGGGGAAGGTTGAATGTTTTCTAATTAGTAACCTTGTGCCAAAGCATCTAAGGTGGGTGGGTAGGCGCATTAGACTGAATTAGTGTTTGTTTTGGCATTTGTAGCAGGAGAATAGGAAGAATTGAATGACAAAGCGATATTATCTTATCTTAAAAGCAGAACTAGCGCTTAAGGTGCCTAAGCGGGGGAAGAAGTCAAGTCTCATCCCTTGACTACGAAACCGAAACTAAGCGGCTATTCTTCATATCGAGAAATGTTGTGAGAAGGATTTGCTGCTAGACTTGCAGCTCTCCTTCCTTCAACTATGGCAGTGAAAGCAGCATCCGAATCAGCCTTTCGGCTAGCACTTGGGATCGTTCAAAAAAGAAATTCCCTGGAGCTGGAACAACTGCCCCCGTTCGTGCGGAAAGAAGCCTCTATCTTTTTACTTATAATAAGATAAGGAGACCATTCACAGCTGAATAAGAGAAAGTGACAAGAGCGTTACCACGAGCTTAACCACACTGGGACCTGGACCTGGAGGTTATATAGAGACTCTTTCTAATGCTAAGCTAATGTGAATCACATGACATGAAAGAAGAGAAAAGCAATTCAACAAGACTTATTAAAGACTGGAAGCTGATTCAGCTTGAGCAATTCTTGGCTAAACAAGAGAAATGGCATCTCTCCTAAGCTAAGTAAGACCGCTAGCACTTTCTAACCGAACGACTTGTTGTGTTGGCTCGGGTTCCTTCTCTCCCTTTCATTTCAAGTGATGACGTTAGCAAGATGAAAGAAGGTCGGAGTCCTGAACAGGAAAAGCGAAGACCGGTTATGCCGAGAGGACAGGGAAAGAAGCTGGTCTTTTTCGCTATGATCCGGATGAGGCAGAATTGGAGTGGAGATTGAATGACTTGTCCGGGTCTTCCTTATTCTAGATAGCACACACAGGAAGATGGGCTGCTTTGGGATTGGTCATGTTAAAGAGCCAAGACTTATTATGCCGAAAAGACCGGATTCTCACCATCTAATAAGGATTCATTGCATTGAATCAGTAGTAAAGATAGCCACGCTGAAAGAAGAGAATAGCTTTTGCAAGAAAAAGCTTCGCTCCCTTCACATGAATCGGGATAGGGAGCAGGCGATGTCGAATTGAGACGGCTATGTAAATGTGACTTGTGCGTGTAGTACTTCTGGGAGAATGACCGAAGCAGTGTGGCACTGCGATGCTGGGGAATACCAGGTATGTGCAGGTGTGGTCTTTTAGCCATCATTTTTAGGCGGGCAGAGACGTTCTAAATGAATAAGAGGATGTATTATGACAATCAACCTGGTTGAGGACAGGTGAAGTGTACCACCGGGAGTACAAGGCGGGGGAGTGTTAACAGCTTATAAAGGAATAAAGAGTATCCGCGTGACGAGAATGAGTCAGTAAATGGTGTTGGAAGTGTGTACTGCGAAATGAACCTCGGTATCATGGTGACTTGCGGGATTCAGATATAATGCGAATACGATGAATGTCGATATGATCAAGCACGTGTTCTCATAAACACTGTGATTAAAGGAAGCTTAGGAGTAATGGATAAGCATCTGTACAGAGGATGATAGGGTGGGTATCTATGTTAATGGGTCTAATTAAAGATAGATTACCTGACCCTATTACATAGATATCCTATCCACATCTCAAGAACGCCCCTTTACCAAGGGCTAGTATGGGAGCCGACCTGGAAGGCTTTACGTTTAGTTCAAGAGGTAAAAATGACGGTACTTAAAGTACCATATATGCGGGCAAAAGCTATTCGTTCAAGCTTTCTGTCCCAAGCCTATGAACTAGCCTCGTGGGCAGAACTGTATCTACGTTTTACGCACAGTAAAGGGGAGCAATCCTCTCAAGGTGCCTTATTGATCTAGTTAATAAGCTCAGTTCTGGATGGATGGTTTGAGGCCAGAATTGGCCCGGCCCTCCCTCTTACCTCCGAAATGGGTGTGCTCGCAATAGGTGGCCTTTAGTCTTTCTTTTGAAACTATGCAGTACCTTTTCGATCGGTCGTTTGCCTCAAGTGCAGTTAATTCTGCGCTCGCTACTAATGTATTTCAGGTGCCATTCGTACGGAAGAAGCACTCTTTAGTATGTTTTGTGGCAGGGCAACCTCTCGGTTACTATTCGTCTTGGCCTCTTTTTATTCTCACACATCACCTCGTTGTGTGGCGAGCTGCTGAGAAGGTATAAACTGGACAGCACAACCGCAAGCCAACACAAGCAAAACGCTTCTTCGCCACAGAGCGAAAGAAGATCTGAAGGAGGAAGCAAGGCCATCCGAATCCGCTGAAGAGGAGACCTTTGGCTCTGGAGTTCATAGTTCTTCATTTCGCTCAACAAGCTGACCCAGCCTGAAGGAAGGGGGTTTGCTTAATCCTATAGCCTACTCTTTTGTTAAGTCGAATTAAACTTACAATTGAGGTCAGTGAGAAGCTTGTAAGTTCCGCCTTAAGCTATAGGGCTTCCCTAGAGGGATGAGGTGGTCGTACCGCTTCTAGGACCACGATATGCACCACCAGGGGCTGTTTTTTCGACAGGAGTGTGATACCTCCGCAGGTAAGCCTTGTTCTTCTGCGATATTTCCTTCACACCAGAAGATCTTGATTGGTTTGAAAGGCGTATTGGTCCTTTCTTGCCATCATGTGATGATCTCGGTAAACCTCCTCCGCCAGGGAGGTTGGGTTGTACCCTTGAGGGAGCAGGCCAGCGTCGTATTCGATGATGGACGTCTTAGGTCAATCGGCTTAATCCCGAACAGCTGACGAGAGCTCTAAGCCTAGGATAGGACCTTGTGTCCAGGAACCTCTTTTACGGAGTCTCAGTAAACCGCGCAAAAACCCACCCTCTATAGACTGACCTAGTCGGCCGAGGGTTGGCATAACCTCAGCTAACTCTGGACAAGGATGTCCGACTCTAACAGCTTCCTCAAATGCAGAACAACCTATCTGCGAGATGAGTTCGTTGTTAGGGTCAAAACAAGACCTCGTCCAAGGAAACCACAACGCGCCTAACCAATTAGCTTGTTGACGTCCACGGAACTGATTCCGAGACTCAGCAAGTTGAAACCAAGAATGGATTTCAAAGGGAAGGCTCGGAAGACAGATTTCACTCCTTTCTTACGACGAGAGCCCTTCAATCGGATAGGCTTCATCTTAGATGGTGTGGCCTTCCAGGTCGGATCCCAAGTAATTCCTTGTAGCAAAGGAAGACTAGAGATAGACAGAACATACCGATGGTGTAATTCTTTGAAAAAATCAAAAGAATTCGCTGCATCGGTAGCCAAGGCCTTCACATTAGAAGGGGGAGTAGAGATAGAAGAGAAAGTTGATCTATCCACTTTCTTAGCCAATTTTTTGGATTTTTGCTATAGTAAAGAAAGATACCACTTTACTACTATATCTGCTCGATCATCGCGCCTACGGATCACCTTTCGGTGAAACGGGAGAATGATCCTTGGGAGTCCCGTCCTCGTGAGAGAGATGGGAACCGATAGTTCGGTCAACCTCTTAGGGTGAGTAGAAGAAGAATACTGCATCAAGCATGTTGATGCTTGTTTACAGTAAAGTGCAACATACAGCCACCCTGATCGACGGCCTAACTTTACTACCTTTTTTATTTTAACCAAGACAGATTTCTTTCGTTAACCCACCGGTGACCACCAAAGGAATCTTCAAAAGAAGACCCTTTAGTTTAGTAGTAGGGTCTTTTCCAAAATACCCTTGCTTTTCAGTAACGCTCGAAATCACTGATGTACGGAAGTAGACTAAAATCTTGGAACCAAGCTCAAGAGGCGGCACGTTCCGGTACTGCCCATACAATCTTGTCCAGTAAGCTGCTAGAAAGATCAAGTGCAATTGATCGGGTACCTTCAGACCATATCAGATCATCTCGCTCGGGCTTAGAAGACGGTTAAAGAATATATGACTGGTTGATCCGAAGATGGTAAGTCCTAAACCGGTAAGTCATCATCCGGAGTAGGAAGAGGCGAAAAAGGCAAGGAACTAGGATCGGATGAAGGACTGGTCCGAGAGGGAAAGTAGCAGGGTATCCCATATTTTGGAAGGATACCCGGAATTCAGAGTGGATGTATGATTCTAGGCGAAAGCCAGTCATTAAAAGAAAAAAAGCACATCAGTACAAGAAGGCGGACAGGTAGGTGAAAAGAAGGACCACTACTGGACCAAGACAAGGAAATGCCTTTCTCCTCGAAGAATGCCCGCTAAAGCTCAACTAGCTGCCATTGAAAGAAAGGTGAAAGAGGTGGAGCTTTATCCGCATCCACAGGTTAGCTTGAGAGTGAACTTTGCTTTCTTAAGCAGTCGTGAGATTAGGCGTTTAGAGATCGACACTTAGTTAGTAAAGAACTTGGAATCACTAAAGTGCTGCTTTCTTCTTTTCCAGAGGATTTGAATTGTGTTCTCCTTTTGAAAAGAGAAGTGGAATAAATTCCTTATAGTAGTCTATTCTGCCCTGCCGTTCCTTCCTTCCCGGCCTCCCAAAGCCCTTAGCTGAGAAGCTGCTTAAAAGAAAGTCTCACACGTGGATATCTAAAAGAATGCGATAGAACACCTTTTCTGACATCAGGAGATGAAAGCTTCAAGCCAATCGGTCGGGTAAGCCAAGGGCATGGATGAGTGAACTCGATACTAGAAGGCTGCCCCGACTGTGCATCGAGAAGTTCGTCTAAGCATGACTTTATGTGGTAACGTCGATCTCTAAATCTTCCATCTGACGCGTGGATGGATAAGGCTGAAGCTAGTCCTTTTTGTGGATTCTGCAAGAGAGGCTATTCTTGCCTACTCCGCTACTAAACTCACTTTGAGAAAGCAACTCGGTCTACCGAAGAGACAGGACAGAAAGTCATTTCTTTTCCCCATTGCATGCGACAACTAGTCGATAAAAAAGGAAAGAAAGCCTAAATCAGTCTAACTAAGTCCATGCCCTTAGAGCAGCGGACGAAGTAGCAGTTGAATGGAAGATTTTCCTTATCCCTTTCCTCATCCCGCTTCTTGCTCTGGAAAGATACAGAGTAAATGCAGCCCTTGAATCGAATCAGCTATTTCTAAGTAAAGGCCTTTGACTTAACTTTCCTCTCTTTCCTCTGATCTTGTAGGCGGCCTGGAAGGAAGAATAGATGTTTCCGGAGTTGACTTCTTCTAGTTTGACTTAGACGTCCCGACCAGAGTGGGAACTGACTAATGAATCAAATCCGAAGGCGGAAAGAAGTCATTCCTGGGTAAGGAAGACTCAGTCTCAAGTCAAGGGAAATCTCATATGAAAAGATTGTTTTTCTTCCTCTCTTCGTGACCGGTCACTGAACTAGTAGATAAGAAAGAAATTGATTGTTGCATTCCAGACCGTGTAATACTAAAAGAAATGCCTATGTTTTGCAGAGATTAATATTTCTCTTTTTTTGCAATCCGATTGAAAAAGAAGTCAGTCAGAATTGAAATTTCCTCCTTCTATTGTTCTTGCAATCCCGGAGCATCCTCTTTCTAGTGAAAGTCCTTCTGAAGCTAGCAAGGAATCTATTGTTACAAGAAATTCCTGTGATTGAGAAGCCGGAGAAGGCTTAGATTCATCTCGTAGTCCCATTGATTATTGATTCCATTACTAAGCCCTGGGATTCATTTCCCTGGATTCATCTGATCAAAAGTCAAGTAAGGATATAGAAAGAAAGGAAAGTCTGGAAGTTAGAAGATTGCAAGTCAAGTCATGAAGTTGAAAGCAAACTCTCTTGACGCCTTCCTGTCTTCGCCCGCCCGTAAGGAAAGATAAGACTTAGCGCTTTCCTATGTTTTCTGAGTTTCCTATTGCTATTGTTGTTGCATTCCCGTCCGGAAGAAAGAAGAAAACATCAAGGAGTTGGGGCCGCAAAGCCTTCTTTCCTTAGATTTCTTTCCTTATTCTTCGGAAATCCGTAGTTACTTCATTCCGGATATAGGAAAAAGGGAACTTAAACAATCGTAACTCACAAGAAAGAAAATAACCTGGGGACGCGAAGAGCCAAATATCCCGTTTAATAACTTTATTTAACCCAGGGCGGGATGTTAGTTAGGAAAGAAAACCAAGATCAGCCCAATTCCCGTATCTAGCTCTTTGTAGGCTCGGGGAAAGCAAGTTAGAATCTTTCTCTAATACAAGACCCTTAGTGTTTTTGAGTTTAAAGCATTGGCAGGGAAGTTCTATTATTAGGAGCTTACTATTTAGATTTTGTTACAAGCCAAAACTGAATCTTCAAAGGGAGGAAATACCAGTAGTCAAGTTAGCTAGCTTGAAGCTAAAGAAGTTGCCCTCTAATAGGAACTTAGAGGCCTAGAATAGATTCTCCTCCAACACCCTGGCATTCTCTGCCAATTCTAGTATCTGGCCCGAGGGAAGAGACTAAGGAAGAAAGCCACTAAAAAGGCTAAGGCCTTAGGGAGTAAATAGGAGTGGAGCGCTAGTCCTTCTATTTTGATACAAGCCCTTCCTGAAACAGATCGGGGACTAAAGGCAGTATAAGAGAATCTGCCTATTCCCCATCAGTTGCAGTTGAATATCTTCATTTCTGGTCCATAACCGGAAGAATTCCCGTCCAGAAGAAAGAGTGAAGCTTGTTGAGATTAGTCTTTCGATTTAGTAGTTAGACAGCTGTACTTGAGTTGAGAGCCAAGTAAAGTCACTAGTTTAGTGTTCTCTCATACAATCCCGATCGGAGATTGAGATTGTATTAGACATCAAACGACTTCTTACTTTGTTTCCTGGCATTCGCCCCAACTAATAGAGGTTTTGGAGTTACGGGTTGTTTTGTTTTATCCCTGAAGGGTTGGTTGAGTAAGATATTCCCCCGGGCACGAATGCAATACCAATGGAAATCTTTCTTCCTAACTACCTACTTCCCCTGCTTTAGACTTCTTAGGCGTCAGAAGGTCTTTCTGACTTAGGAGTTACCGTTGTTCTATGCTCTGGGGATGAACTGAAATGGAATAGTAAGTCCGCCACCTTCCGCAGAGGTGATAAAGGATAAGTCAAACGGCATCTCTTTCATCTCGAAAGGGAGTAAAGTGAACGGTTACGAGGGCACTAATAGTGCTTGCTTTTGGGTAATTGATTCACCAGATGTTGGCAGAGAAGCCTAGGCTTTCTAACTGCCATTCCTCCCCCGCTCTGTATCATGACTTCTTTTGCTCGCGGGCTTCTATGTATCAGGACTGGCTGGTAAGACAATAGAAATAGGTTGCGGCCATCTCAGGCTCTTTTCTCTTTCTAAGGACTGGATTGCCACTAGAGAGTCAGTTACCTCATATACGGATTACGGCTCACTTAAGTAAATACTGACGTTCAGTGGGTCAGAGAGGCACTAAGCCTTTAGACTAACTTCCGATCCTAGCTTTGCTTTCTTCTTCCAGGCCTACCATAAATGAGGCAGGCGGGGATTTTGTACACAAGGAGAACCTGCAAAAGCATCCTCCCGGATCAGTGATTTTGAAGATAAGGGACTAGACTTTAGAGCAGAGGAAACCGGGGATTGAGTCAAATGAGATTGTGACGCTGAAGTAATGACCTGCAACTGCCTATTAGACTAGACCTGTAAGCATCCTTTGGGAATAGATCAAGAGATTTCGTTCTGTTGCCCGCTATAGGACCTTAGAAGGCAGCTTTTCCTCGGGGGATTGGGCATGGGGCACCAAAGCCTTAAGATTAGTTTGATTCCACTAACTTTCTTTCCTCAAGGAGTGAAACAGAACATAGGGCTATAGTTAATTAAATAAATACATGAATTAGATCCGGGAACACAAACTAGAAGTCTTCTCAGTACGGGCCGGTACCAAAAGAGAAATCCCGCTTTCCTAAGTCCTTGTAGTTAAGAGTTTGTCCTTGTAGTACCAACTCTTCTGACTTACGCTTGTTCTTTGATCTCTAGTCCCCGTCTTCTTTGATGTTTAAGGTTACGGTTCTTCGAATCCGTCTCAGTCAAAGAATCGTAGGCGAACTCGGCTTACAGCCTTTAAAGCGGGACTTGCAAAGACTGAGTCTTAGTTTGGCAGCTTGCAGGCGAGCTCTTTCTAAGGTCGTACTGCTTACCAAAATATCAAGATCTATTCCGGACGTAGAATGACTTCAATCTTTAGATCATCTTCTATAGTCACCCTGATCCGGGCTTAGTAATCGATTCAATGGGAGGGGGACTAGTAACTGCTTCTAACCCTACTTAGACGACTTTAGCAACTAGACTTGGAAGCTAAGCTTTCCTCACCTAGCAGATCTGTCTAAGGTCAGTAGTGCAATAGAAGTCCGATCTTTAGACTCAAGCCGTGTAACTTAAGAAGCCTATGACGACAAGACAAAGTCTTTCCAGGACTGAATTCTAAGACTTTTCCTCAGTCTGCAATGGAGCCGGAGCTTTCCTGAGGTAAAGACAGGGTAAGAAAGTAGAAAACAAGAGCTTTTAATGCCTTATCCCCTCTCTGATCCGTAAGACTTCGGAAGTTGACCTCTTTGACTAAGTTGCAGCCTTTAGCAGCTAGAGTCAAAGGAGTAGCCGAAATATCATAAGATTAGATAGGTTTTTCTTCGACTAGAAATTACGTAGAAAAAGCAGCCTGAGCTTCCTTTAACTACTACCTAGCAGGTAAAGTCAGAAAGAAAGCCCTTAGGCCCAACACCAATTTCATCTCATCCAATGACCTTTTAATCAATTCTTTAGCCCATCTCCTCACCCGTGGGATGTTACTGAGGCTAAGTCATATAAGGTAATCCTCTTCTTTAGCCGCTAACTGCTCTGAGAGCCTCTTCCCCGTAAGCCTGAGAATGAGAAGGACCTTAGTCGGAAGCTGGAGGTAAGTTCACTCGTCCATCAGAAAGATAAGAAAAAGCAAGGGCAGTATGCAAATTGTTGGGTGAAGTTCCCGGGGAAATCGTGTATTTTGAAGTTGGCATCCTGTCATTTTTCGTTCGGTGACCAATACACCAATACAGCTCAAATGTGCCCATCTTCTATTTCTATTACTAGTCCCGTATCTGGCTCTGTAGATTCAGCCGGTATTCTCTTCAAAGCAAAGGTAGGCCCAGAAGTAAGACAGAGCAGCCCTTGAAGCTAAAGATGGGAAAGTCGTCTACGAAGTCACAAGGGATCTCCTAATGAATTAATATTCCGGAAAGAAGTCTAACTATTCCTGATTTCTGGAATCAGCTACTTTAGCAGCTAAAAGACCAATAGAATCCTGCGGCGGACTTACTTGTCCCCTCTGTCGTCTCGGGGAGGAAGGAAAATCAGTCATTCTCTTTAGGTGAGAGTTACAGGGCCCTACTTCCCTACTGGCTAGCAGCCCATACAGATAGCTTCCTCACTGTTTACACCGACCTAAAAGCATCTAAAAAGCAATGAAAGGCAGGAGAAAGAGCAGCCACTTTGTCTTAGCTTAGATAAGGTTAGTTGCATCCTCCTGTGCCTATTTCGCACTTTCGTTTTTCTCTTAATTGAGGCCACCTTTATGTCATTGGTCGGATCAGTCCCAATTTAGATCTTTTATCGATCATCAGCTATCAGCAAGTCCGTATTCTAATGTCTGGCTCAAAGGGTTCTACTTTGTATTCCCCCAATCCCAAAGCAGAACCTTTGGTGTGGTTGTGGTTTACTTGGCGCAATTTAAGATCGAATCTCGTTGGATCGGGTTTATATATGATAAGTCTAGATTTTCGTCACACAACGCATTTCTATCTCTCCAGTGAAGAACTGCTGCTTTGATAGCCTGGTCGAGTCTAAGTCCTATTACCTGGTAAGTCACAAAGTTCGAGCCTAATCCAAATCCAGGCTAAGCCCGCTCACAGAAACGTGTGATGCTGAGATAGGCGCTTGTCAGCATCATAGAAAGATCTCGTCTTATCATCCGAATCGGCTTGTCCTCTTTCCTTCTCCGCCTTCGCTAAAAGTCAAGGCTAGCTATTCTTCATCGCCCGAGCCAAAGATTCTTTCGGCGCTAATCCATTTACACGCTTCGGAAGTCGTGGTGTGGTCCCTTACCAATATTCATTCGTTTCTTTCGTTGCAGCTACTGCAGGAACCACTGCTTGCCTCAAGCTCAAGTCTTTTCTTTTGGTTGCCCTTTGCTTGAAATCTATGCTTTCCCATCTTTATTTAGGGGGGAAGTCGTGACTAAAGTTTTTCTCTTTCCTAAAGCGAGTTTTGGATGGCAGCTGCTTCTCTTTGACTAGTCGTTTTAAAAACTGGGCTTCCAGCCTAGCATTCAGAAATAGGGAATAGGAGAATGATTAGCTCCCGAAAAAGCGCTTGTTTCGACTCCCGCTAAACCCGTTTCCCCGTATCTGCTGCTGCTGTGCCCCTAGTTTTCTCTACTATAAAAAAGGGCATTCACACTTCCTAAAGTTAAGCCGAAAGAGCTCTCTGGCACCCGGCCTTAGATTTTGGATATGTGTCCAGATCTTTTTGATACAGGTTTTGTGGGAAGAGGAGATTTAACTAACTTTTATTTAATAAGGTTCGAGAAAGTAGCCGAGTTTGAACTAAACCTACTTTTAACTTGCGTTATGACGACGGTTTCCTTCTTCGATGACACCCTTTTCAATGCGCTTCCTCGATCACAGGTGTAAGTTCATTAAAATTAAAGAGGTACCGAATACTGGTGTGACTGGAGTGAGTGCTTCCTGAAACTCTGCTTCCCTAAACGGGGAGGACTTTCATTCTAACTGAAAATGAATTAACCGGTGTGAATGCCATCATAACCGTGTGGTTGGAACCTTCCTTCCTTTATCCCTCTTACCCTTTAACTACTCAGTTACTTTTTGAAGTTCGGATTTTCTTTCTGTTGTGTCACAGATGCACCATTTTAAGTCCCATGGACCTGCGTGATGGAATGCCAGCTATATTCTATCAAATTGAGGGGATGTCGTAACAATGGTGCTTGATTTCCTTAATGGAGGGGAGCTTTTTCGTAAATTTCATTCTCATTTTACCCATATTTCTTGTTTAAAAAAGTGAAAGATCGGAAAAATATGACAAATTTAAGCCTATTAGCTTGTGTAATCTCATCTCAAATAATTGTAGTACCTAGTACTTCCTGGTGAGCTCTAATATGATCCGATTTAGAAGTAAGCATCAAGGAGTTCGTCCCCGTGCGTTAACAACTAATTTCTTAGTGGCTTATCTTATGGTATATACGAAGTCCCCACGAAAAATGTATAAAGTATACTCTTCAGTAGAATCGAGAACAGGTGGATACGTGGAATAACCAGAGCGTGGCCTTATGGGGATATGGAGCTCTCTTTAAATTCCTCCTATAGGTTTTGGTGTAGACAAAAGGTAAGGGCCTACTATTTGATTCAATTCAGCTGCTAGCCTTTGAATCTGGCATTTGTTCAGAAACCCTTTTGATTCTAATTTAAAATTGAAGTGAAGACAAAAACCAAGAAGCTGTGAAAGGAGATGATGATTTAGCCAAGTGCTTTGCTCCCACTTCTGAAGCTAGGGACCTAACCTCTTCCTTGAAGACCCTATATTGCTTGTCTTTGTTGGCGGTGTACACTACTTTACTGAAAGCGAATAGTGCGCTACGCACCTTCGACGCTGGGGAAGGCAAGTAACTGATTGCCCTAAGGCGGAAAATTTCAATTATCCGGCGAACCCACGCACAGAGAAGGAAGAAGGATTTCGACTGTAAGGAGAGAGAGATGGAACGAAAGAGAGAGGGCCGTGGCACTATCGGAATAGACTGTTTGAAAGAAGGACGTTAAGCTGCTAGTGATAGAGATGGAATATCTACTGCAAGAGGAAGCGCTCTTGGAGGAAGAACAAGAAGGGCTGGTGCCCTAATATGCATTGGATGACAGAGTGAGGGAGAAAAGGCAAAGGAAGGATAATAGGAAGATATCTAACGGACAGTTAATCCGATCAAGGGGAAGGGAATGAGCTGGTGCGGAAAATGCCCTGTTAGCAATTTCATCTGTTACCGTTCTTGCTGGAATAAGCGGTCGTACTGAATACCTAAGCGCTGTTCTTGTTCGAGAATCAACTGTGATGCAATTGAATCAATGGTTTTAAGATACCCACGAGCACAGAATAGTTGATGTGGCATTACCGGGTCACTAGAAATTGAATATAAGAAAAGCCAGATGCAATATCATAAGAGAATAAAGAAGGGATTGTAGGCTAGATTCAAGGCTTTACCTTTAGGTATGCAAATAGCGTAGAAAGCACTACTTCCGGCTTTCATGATGTAGTTGCTTGTACTTATCTTTCTTTTTTTAATTGAGATTGGGTTGGTGCGAAGTCAGCTGTACTAGATGCAGTTGCCCAGGCATCCAATGCACTAACTCTTGGACTTATACGAGATGCCATGAGGGAGAAAACCGTTAGCAAGTAATCCTTCCGCCTTTCAAAAGCAAAGGCATTTTTACATTCTCCCATTTCCACGTGAAAGCAGATAACGTCTTCATCCTATTGTGATGTCATCTCTATGAAACCTGCTATTCCTATCATGCATGCTATTGCTTTTATCTTCCAACCCCGGATTCAAAAGCAGCTTCTTCTCTCTTGTTTTCATCCGATCTATCATCTCGGAGCAAGTATAATAGTCTAAGAATAAGACATGGATAGTTTGGCAGTGGGATGAGAGAAGTGTTATACCGTTTGTTGAATAAGCCAATAAGAAGGAAGGGATTTCTCAAGCAAGATAGCATTGCCAGAATGCAATGCCTCAAAAGACCTCTTATAGCGCTCTTGCCTTCCCTTCTAGCTAGCCGAGCCTTTAGAAGAAGTAAATTTCGGATTCTGTAACAGAAAAGAAAGACTAGGGCTATGATAACGAAACCGGTGTCGGCTACCGTTGACTGCTTTGTCGACTCTGTTGACGGAGTACCGCTCACTGCATGGCTAACGGAAGTCTTTCTAGATTGTGTTTTCAGAGTAGCTTCTCCTTACAACTCTTCCTTTCCTCAAATCTTGAAATCAGGACGATGAGTGGGATATATAGGTGCGTGCATCATAGCAGGGGTTAGATGAAGTCGAACCTTGCTGTCTTGCGGATCCTGTTTTTGGGTTGGTATCTTCATCTTTCTTCTCTTTCACTGTCCAAACCGGGACCCTTCTTCCTTGTCTCTAATCTAACGTAAGGGCTAACCTTTCTTTCGAGATGCGAAAAGGAAAGAATGCTAAAGACTAGTCGGATTGATAATGATAGAGGGCGATGGCATTGGGTATTTGCTATTGCCAGATTCTCTCCTTCGCTCGCTCGGTCCTTACCCTATCTAGTAGAGTAGGACAGACCAACGAAATCCTTTTGAAGTGTTTTAAGATACCCATTTCGGAAAGGTGACTATCCGCCGGGAGACTGCTCAGTTAGGCTGGGAAGCTACTCCCATAGTGCGAAGAGATGGTGCTATCATATACTTTCGAATGCTTGCTCTGAGTCTTCGTTCTAGGTTAGGGTTACTTTCACTTGCTTTCGAGAACCTAATCTCTTTCATGGTGAAAATAGCCCTGATCGACGATGCGCAAGGAGTCACTCGTGGCACACTGACTATATTCCAACTTCTCTGCATCAATGCACTCACTACCTTTTAGCCAAGGAAAGCAGTCTTTTCAAGAAGAAAGTCACACCGCTACTACTATTCCAACAGCTATCGATTCTCACCCGAGGGGAAAATAACTACCTTTAGAGTAGAGCTAACTGCTGCGGTTACGCCTCCAACAGATGAAATCGCACCCTAAGGCTCGCCGTTATGGCCCTTTTTAGGCCCGCTTTATGCGACTTAAATTCGTGACTAGCATTTCTTATTTTTGCGAAGATAGACTTATAGCTACCCTTAGAGGTTGTATTCGTCGACGTCTCGGACCCATCTCTTCAATGTGTCTATGTTTTCTTTTTGCCAATCCATTCGGTCATCGGTTCGAAAAGATACCGCAGCCTTTGATGTTCGCGGATGGTGTTCGTAGACAGCACCTAAAGGAAAAACCTCACTTTGATCACTTTATCTGCATCCTGTGCTATCAACATGCTTTGGTTGAGAAAGACCTTAACTTGTTAGAGCGTTCGTGCCCTGGTCACTTCACTTACCTAAAAGATAAGGAACAATAAGCTGAAAAAGTCCCAAAAAGACAGATAAATATTCTCTAGTTGTACCCGGCCGTGCTAGCACCTTACTGGCTCTTACTCAGGACCAGGACCTAAACTAACCGAAAAAGGCAGCAGAAGAAGGCTTCTCTAAAAGGGGCTACAGCCATCAATAGAGAGCTCTCTTCTGTTTCCCTTTCCCTAGAACCCTATCCAGGCGGTGCGGTGGACCAAAGCTCAGCTTTGGCCCTCGTAGTACACTCAATAGCTGGATTGCTAAACAGGCGGGCAGAGAGGAGGGTGAAATAGGAATGAATTCGCCTGGAAGTTCAAATTGAACTTGAAAGTTAAGCAAGCATAATTTCTAGTCAAGCATAAGAGTAGGGGTGGGCCCTGTAAATATGGATTTCTTTTTCTTTCTCCTAGAGAAGATGCTTTCACCATATATTGTTTAGTGCGTGTGTATTTAGTAGCTGGCCTAGTGGCTATCCTATTTCCTTCAGTCCTAAGCTAAGTCCCAGTACTTATGGTATGGGCTTCTAATCTAAGGTACCTCCGTCCCTTGAGATATGAGTTTACCAGTGTTGGATTTCTTCGGTGTTGAAAAAGGCAGGAACGCGAGTCTGGGGGTATCGTATAGAAGAAGAAGGCTGCATAAAGGAGGGACCTTTTCCTCTTAACTATCAATTTCATATTGCTTCCTCGATGTGGTACACATACAGACAGTATTGCAGAGACGAGCTGGTTATCAAAATTACGTAAAGAAAGAAAATGCGTCTTGCTGAGCGCGGTAAATGCCTTTCGACGGAACCCCCCGTTGTTCTCCCTCCGCTAGCGCGCAGCCGATAATGGGGCAGATATATAGCAAAGTGTGCAGCGAAGTTAAAGAAACTAAAGTGAGAACATTTTCATAGTTCGTAGGTGCGCTCATTCCGAATTGCTTTGTACCGCCACGATTCCCATGCTTTCTTTCTTTCTCCCACGTAGTTCGTTGGTCAACAACCAACCACATCAAACTTGAAACTCTTATTAGAAATATAGGGTACTCTATAAATTAGATTATATATAGTAAGTAGAGCCCCAGAACGCTCAAAAGGTGGGGGAACCTGAGTGGTCACGATAGGAAAGAGAAATGCCTTTAAACAACATAATGGACACTCTTCAAAGTGTCATAAATAATCCGACCGCTTGGTACTTGTTGGGCTGCACTTTTATTTGCTACTTTTGGGTAGCATTTTTTACTTATCGCAGAGATAGAGTACATATAATGGAGATAAGTTTGAAAGAAAAGGTCGACATGCAATTTGAATATGGTTGGAAGGGCGTTAGATTTCGGGTCTTCGGTTCGGCTAAAAAGCGTCCGGAACCTAAGGAGGAAAAGGGAGAGTCCGGATAGGATACTCTTTTAACCGGAGGCCCCCTTCTTTCCCACAATTAGTTCCAATTCTTAACGAGTAGACTCACGGACCCGTAAGTAACTCAGTGAGTGCTTTCTAAGAAAGAAAATGAAAGAAGAACAACCGCGCAGGTCGTAATAAATAGATCTACTTTCATGCTGGAGCAAGAACTAGCATGAGAGTTCCATTTCAGGGAGGGCTTTTTTTTTTGGACTAAGGGTACCATGATACTTTCTGTTTTGTCGAGCCCTGCTTTGGTCTCTGGTTTGATGGTAGCACGTGCTAAAAATCCGGTACATTCCGTTTTGTTTCCCATCCCAGTCTTTCGCGACACTTCAGGTTTACTTCTTTTGTTAGGTCTCGACTTCTTCGCTATGATCTTCCCAGTGGTTCATATAGGAGCTATAGCCGTTTCATTCCTATTCGTTGTTATGATGTTCCATATTAAAATAGCGGAGATTCACGAACAAGTATTGCGCTATTTACCAGTGAGTGGTATTATTGGACTGATCCTTTGGTGGGAAATGTTCTTCATTTTAGATAATGAAACCATTCCATTACTACCAACCCAAAGAAATACGACCTCTCTGAGATATACGGTTTATGCCGGAAAGGTACGAAGTTGGACTAATTTGGAAACATTGGGCAATTTACTTTATACCCACTATTTCGTCTGGTTTTTGGTTCCTAGTCTGATTTTATTAGTAGCCATGATTGGGGCTATCGTACTGACTATGCATAGGACTACTAAGGTGAAAAGACAGGATGTATTCCGACGAAATGCTATTGATTTTAGGAGGACTATAATGAGGAGGACGACAGACCCACTCACGATCTACTAAAAGGAAAGTAGCCGGGAATCTTGGTTCAAATCCAATTCGTGAGCACATGAACAATACGTAGAGGAGACCCTTCCTCCTATGAATTGTTTTTTTAGCGGTACGATTACGATGCTTTCTCCGAATTACAGGGGGACGGCCTTCCAAGACGGACTCCATCTGATCCCCTGACACATGGGGATGGAGCCAATCCGAGGTACATAGGTACGAATTAGACTCTCCCGGTAGGCAGTCTTCTTTATATTCATCTCCAGCTATAGACTATCTCCGAACTTCGGATGTGACTTGTACATTTCTTTTTACGTATTCTTCTTTGTCTAAAGCCCAGCCCAGCCCTTAAGTCCTTCAGTTCCAGGGATAGGATTGAATTAGCTTAGTAAGACGCTGGGATCGGAATTCGGCCTTAGGAAAGCAATCCCTCTTATCACGCTCAAGCCCCTTTACCTTTAGGGCGGAAAGGTAGGACGGGAAGCGAGGGGAAACTGCCCTTTTTCTCCCGCACCGGCTTGAGAGCATACATCTCTTCCATTTGCGTAGATAGAAGAGCCGGCTAGAAAGTCCTTTTCATTGCCTTCTCTTTTCACTCCACCCGCCCGAAATGACAGATCCGAAAATGGCGTCGTATGTGAAGATGCCCAGGCTCTTCCCTTATTGAGATGGTTCGCTCCTATGCTGACTGCACTTTTTTTGTGCTTGCTTGCCCTAGCCGGAGGAAAGGTGATGATTAATAGAATAGGCTCCGATCCTCTTAAGCCCAAGCCCTGTTCGTGGATAATCAAGAAAGCTCGCGCCTCGTTGATTCGATGTAGTAGTAGCTGGCCTAGTAGGAACTGGCTGCCATCGCCCGCTACTCTGATGAACTCAGATCGCTATGGTCGAAAAGAAGGCATGCTTTTGATCCAAGCCCTTTTTCTACACATCACTAGCTGTCAAGTCAATCTAGAATGTTCTCGCTCATCCAGTGCTCTCCAATACCCTCTCCTTTCAGTCGAGCGACTACGTAGTCTTCGTTATAAGGCTTTTTAGTTATCTTTGTCAGACTTCCTACAGCTTATTTTATATTTTTATATCCGTAAATAGGTCAATGCTCTCCTCTTCATCCCTGATCGGAGAAGAATACCATTGGTCATGGGCGTGATCTAAGGCAGATAGGACACCCTCTTTAGAAGGAGGAAAGTAGTCCCGTTTAAAGCCCACAAAAGATCGAAGGCCCATCCAAGGAAAGTCCCACGAATGAACCTGTCAAGTCTGTTTTCCTTAATGAAAGTCCACAGAAGGGGCAAAGCACAACAAGCCTACCCATCATCAAAGCAAGCCCAAGTCCATGCAAGAGGGCCCGCTGGATCTGTCCAAATTCAAAGCCCATCAAATACATTTTAGGATCTTTTTTTTTTTTAAATAGCCAGCCATCAAAAGGCCTAAGCCCATATAGCCTCGGCCCATAGAACTTTCCGCCAAGTTTTTTTGTCACTTTCTTCTCACTAAACAAAATTCAAAAAAAGCTGTACTGACTTACTGTATACCGGTGTTAGTGGACTGACAGAGTGAGCTGGAAAGGGGCTTTTCTGTGTTTCCGGGGAAAAAGCAAGCGTCTGATCAGATTAATCAAGTTAATCAAGGACTGGGTTGTCGAGTGAGGATTGGCCGAGGGGAGTGCCATCATGTAGCCGGGTACAAATAAGCCAGTGAAATAGGACTAGGAAGTGTACGACGAAGCACGCGTGGTACGTAAGCGAATACGGATCACGTGGGTTTGTACTGATCCGCTTTCGAGCTGTCGAGTGAGGATTGGCTGAACGTACTTTGGCAGCTCTCCTAGTGGAGTAGTAGTCTGACGGATTCTCATCGGTGTCGAGCCACGTTTTGATACCCGCGAAAAACAGGGGTCGGTCCGTCGTCATAAGCAAGACAACACTCCATTATATATAATATAAAAAAAGAAAGAATTACAAATAATAAGAAAAAGAAAAAGTCTTGCAACGCCTATAAATAGGACGCTTCTTTCTCTATTTGGCAAAGCAAGGGGAGATATGGATCCACCAGTTACCACTTTAACGCTTTTTCAAATTGAGCAAGCTATTATTAATGTAGAGAACGAAAAGTTCGAGCAGGAGCAAATCCTGGCTGCCTTCTGGGAGCACGTGCCTCCTGTCGAGGAGGAGGTCCTGGTAAGGCGCATACAAGAGCTCCGGGACCGCATTCGTCTTCTGGAAGAACAAAGGAGGGCTCTCATCCGAGAGCGTGATTTGCTGCTTATCAGGGCGGCTTCTATCATCCGTAGGGGACCGGGGGGAAATAACTAAGAAGTCCTGTGTTTTTACTTTTCTCTTACTTCTTCTTATCTAAGCATTTGCTTCGGCCTACACTCGGCCGAGCGGGGAATATCAAAAACAACTCAAACAAGACCGGGGTCAACCGACTTACTTCACTCCGGATAGCAACTCTACGATGTAGTAGTCTAGGAGATATCAATAGCTATAGTTTGCATTGGGTGCATCTAAATCCGCGTTTTTCTACCTGCATTTTACAGTGAAGCTGAACCTACTTTCGAATCGACTGACTTGAAGATAGGGCCGGCTTGATAAGTTCCCAAAGGCCCCCTGAGTGACCAGCTAAGTATCTGATTTGAGGAGTCTCTGGCATGGTTTTGAATAAGAAACCGGTGGTTGAAAGCTGGAAATAATTAGAAAGATCGGATTCGTCTTTAACCGTGGAACGTACTGACTCATCTTATCAAGTTGGATAAAAAGCCAATAGCTTGAGAAGAAAAGAGATCATATACGAAATGATTGCTATATAGCGAATAAACCATCTTTTCACTAAACAGGGGCGGTAAAAAGAATAGGAACTGGTTAGACTTTATAAATAATACCTGTGGAGTAAAGCTCAGAAAAATAATCATTTCCGGGAACGGATGAAACCCTTTCCCTTTCGTTCGTGCATAAAGATATGGATAGGGATGCCATTACCAACCAATAGTAGTAGTAAGAAGCCTGTATATACGCTCAAGCAAGAAGGAGCAGGGTTTGATCAAAGTAGAATGCCTTTTTTGAATAAAAGCACCGGTTTGAAATAGAATAGAATAATATATATATATATACTATTATACTATACCGGCTGGCCTTTTTCAAGGCGAGGGGAGCTCATCTATTTATTTCCCTCTTACGAGCCTATGCTCAGGATGTTCTTCGATCCCAGCAAGTTCTTCGATACGATACCCTTCAACCGAAGCTATCGTTCTACCGATAAGACTTTTGATTTGATGAATCAAACTCAGATTTCTCTCTTATCTTGTTCCTGTCTTCCCTCACTCAAGCTACTGACTGACTAACTCACTTCCTAGCTTCCTATCGTTTGTTACTCAGTAAAGTGCCCAGAGGTACGATGAATTGAATTAGCGGAAGAATCTTCCGTAATGCTTGCAAAGAAATAAGAAGACTTTCTTCTTCCCATTCGTTCCGAGTCAACAAGGGGAAGAAGTGAATCAGAAATGAACTTATATAAAGCAGAATAAGCGGTCTTGTAGGAAGGGGATGGAGAAGCGGATTCGGGCGCATCCAGTTCCGGGCATAGTAACAGTAACCCATCGATAAATCAACCACGACCGGGTGAACAAGCTATGCCTCCCGCAAATCCCGTTGCTTCCGGGGAGGCGGAAGCCGGTCCATCTCATGTCCTTCCCTTTCCATATGACGAAGAGGAAGTGATAGGTGGAGATTCTGTGCTCTCCATCCAAAATAGACTTTTGTCGAAATATGACTCTCCATCCGCCGAGCAAATCGAATGGGCGCGGATAAACGCGCAAGAACTTTTCGAGATCAAGGTGGATATCATACGCCTAATGGCACCCCTTGATCCTGAAGGGGATTGGGAGCGTCGAGGTGCTCGTGCACTCGATAACCCGCGGACCAAAACTGGCGAGGAGTCATATGCCAGACTCTGTCAAATAAGGGACAGTCTCTCTAATGAGGGAATCCAATCTCCATTCTTTTTTGGTTTGAAAGAAAGGGTCTTTTTGCGGAAGGAGAATTTGGATGACGAGTCACAAGCGTAAAACACACTACGCTTTTGGATACGGAGGAGCGAAGCAGCTCGAACGAATGTGAGAGGAGCGAAAGAAAGCCCGCTCATAACATAGCTCATGACCTTTGATCAATAGGGCATTCGCTCGTCACTCATAAGAGAACTCCCCCTGGAAGTGACAGATCTTGTCGGTCACGTGAGCGACAGACCAGCTAGAGATAGAAGAGCACCACTTCTTATTTTACGGAATCTGGAGCTTTCCTACGAACAGCGTTCAGGAGCCATCAATAAGAAAGAGGAGCAGCTCGAGCAAGGTAGAGTCTATCAAAGAATCATGTTCCTCTCCCTAACGGTCGAGTTCTTGCAAACCTCTCCTTTTAGTCGAGTGGGTCAACCCTACGTTCAGTCTCGTGTCTATAAGATCAACCGATCTGCTCCAGGTAAGATGACCCCAGCTATCACTGATCGAACCCTAGATGGCATTGATCTGAACACCTTGACCTTGATGGGATAAGATCGTTGGAACCTTCTAAAGGTCTCCGTTTACATGATCAGTAAGATAATGAATGAATTTGACTTTTCTGTCCTCTCTCTAATGGTCGAGCTATTGACATCCTAGAGTAGCGGCCGCTAAAGGAAAGGAATTGGTTCGTTTTCGTTTGTTCCAGGCCCATGCATGAATGAAGTGAGGCTGCTCGACAAGCAGAAGCAAGCACTTCGTTCGGAAACTCAATCAAAAGGCGAAGACCCGAAGACCTCATCCTCTTATTACCAACCGTGTACATTCTACATACGAGATGCTTCCATCACGTCCGGGCCGCCGCCTGAAGCCAGAGTCAGAGTTGCCCTAAGTCCCATGTCTCGTAAACCCGCGCGAAATCAATATGGAAAGACCCGGTGGATCGTAGCATATGTTCTGCGAGCAACCAAGTCAGTCAGTGGTTCGGAGAAGCGAAGTACTAGTAAGGAACAACCACCTTTCGTCGGGCAGGGCAGCCAGCCAAGAAGAATCGTCTTTCCCTCCTATTGACGATAGTACAGAGAGAGATGGGGGGGCCGGCATATAAGGCATAAAATATCTTATCTTCTATCTTTATAGTTTTATACTAAACCAACAAGCCAGCCATTAGCCCTCTATAAACTGGAGTATGGAAGTGGAACTCAGTCTAGTCTGCTCTCATCCAGCAAGCTCTCTAACACTAGCTAGGGCTAACCTCTCTTTAGCCTATCTGTCCTCATGCTAGCCAATCTCTGGCAATTGGTCTATGGCAAAGGGTCATATTCAAGATGTGAACAAATCGAATGTGCACATTCATGCAAGATCCGGTGCTCTCTTTGAAATATCCGCTCTTAGAAGAATAAGTTCTTTCGGAAGAGAAGAAGTAGCAGAATCCGTCAGCTTGCCACAGAACTCATCCAGAAGGAGTATGCAGCCAGACTGACTACGGAGATAGAAAGAAGAGGATGGGAAGATGAATCAATATTAAAGAAAGAATAGGTTACTAGAGAATCGGATCTTAGATAGTGCACGAATGAATGCATAGTGAAAGTCAGTCTTGGGGTAATATCATCTTTCCTGCCCCTAGGTCCTAGGTTGCAAGTCAGCTGCTCACTCTCTCTTTCTTCGAATTCGATGTCTTAAGCAGCATGTAGCAAAGATCGATTTGAGATTCAATGTGGGACCTGAAAACAGAAGCTAGAGTTGAACGATCTACTTTTCTATCCTGTGGGCCTATCCGGAAATAAAAAAGGTCTCTTCTTTATAGAAAGTAGCCTGCCTGGTCTGTCTCTCAATCAGTCTGTCCAGTCAAGTCCTTGACTTCGGTCGTAGGTTGAAAGTAAAAAAGTAGCTGCTCTCCCGACCTCCGAATAAATTAATAAGTGGAAAGCTTCGTTCTTCCTCTTCTTCTGCTTAAGACTTGGAGTTCGAAGTGGCATGGATCTAATGAGCTATTCCTCGCATCTCCTCCTGTAATCAGGCAATTGCCCACTAATCCTCATCGCTGTCCTGAGCCTTATTTTCATACGGATTATAGGAATCCCGATCTGGGAAGAAAAGCAATTGTTCTTAGCAGTAGTAAAGTTCCCATAGACTTTCCTCACTAAGTTCCCCCGGAGCTAGAGAGGTTTGAAGAGCCTAGAGATCAGTTAAAAGCTAAGGGATCTTCTTACCTTATTTATATGGAATTTATTCCAAGGACGGGAAAGTAACTAAACCTTATTTGCTGCTAATTCTAAGGAAGGACGTGTAACTCTAAATATGACTTCTTGCTTTCCCACTAAGACTGCTTTCGAACTGATTTACGGCTTATCAATCTCATCTCTGGCGGTGTCAAAATAGAAAGATTACTTGCTGCTTTCTAACTTCCTGGCCTTTATGCCAATCCTTTCGTATTCCTTTAGGCGGACGGGATTGGAGGAATCTCTCAAGTAAAGGCGCCTAAGTCTAAATATCAAGAGTTTGCTGTAAAGCAGGGCTTTAAGAGTGAGTGCTAATACGTCTATATCGAACTCCCGATCCGGGCCTCTTAGTAATTTGTTGTTAGGGTTTGATCCCTGGTTGGGTTAAGGAATAGCGGACCTCCGGATGGTAATCAGAGCTGACTAGGAATGGAATACCTTGCTTTCAAACTGACTGGCCATTCTTTTCTAACGAACTTCCCAGGCTTAAGGGGATATGAGCCCAGAGGGCATAGGATTAGATTCACCGGGTCTTGAAATAGATTATAAGGCTTTTGCCCTAGGGTTATTGATGAGTTTGGAGTTGGTCTTTGTGGGCAACTCTTTGTCTACGAGCTCCCCGGTTGACTACGTCTAAGCCTAGTTCTCATACTAACTACGCGACTAACTTACTGCCAATGCGGAAGGACGAGTAACTATTGCGTACTAGCTCCTGCTTCTCCCTTAGGTGCTTTCTGCTCATTCTTCTCTGTCAACTCATTCCAAGGACTGGATTGTATCAACTAACTCAACTACGTCCTTATCCCACCGGGCTAGAGAGAATAGGGGCGGTGACAGATACAGAATATGGAAGAGATTCCAAGGAATATGACATTTCATCAGTCAGACTTACGCCTTCTCTGTATCAGGTAGGAATGGCGTGTTGGATGATAATCCTGGGGTTTAGACTTCCTGTTGCCTAGAAGATCTGTTGCTGGACGGGAAATTGACAGACAGCGCTAAGTCTACTCCAATCTCGTAGTGAAGTGCCCATAGGGATTGGGATTTTCTTAAGAGGTCTTAGGGCCTAGTTGCCTACCATATCTGTCTAAGCACGGGATGGTAAGACAATAGTTAGAGGAAGGTCAGGACCTCAATATCAATACGTCTTTGGGCGCCCGAGGTTTTCTTTCTCTCTTTGTATACGGCCCGCTGTAACTAAAAAATAATAGAACTCTTAATCTTAGTAGCCCACGGTGACAAAGAAGATGAAAGACTATGTTCCTGCTAAGAGGCGGTAATAGGATGATCTGACGCTTCTTCTTGACTTGAGACTTGCGCTTTCTACTTCATGTTAGTCAGTCGCAGACAGGATGGGAAGCTACTTGTTTTCTTCTTCCTCGGGAAAACTACGTCATAGAATGACGCATCTCCGACTTCAGACACTGAAAAGAATGAACTCTCGGACTGTAATGCAAATAGATCGATTAATCTCACCATCGGATAGAAAGAGAATGACTAATATCTCCTCCCCAAACACACTAAATCCGAATAGGCAGATCTGAGGAAGCAGAGATGTTAGCTGCTTACGTAGTTGAGTCAATTAAACGGCCTTTGCGCCTCCCTAACTCTTCCCAAGGAGCCCGATACGGGATATGGCTTTACGAGCCAGCTACCTTGCCTCCGGATCCGGGGACTGGATTGAAACTACTGACTACGTGTGGCTTTAGACTCTCTATCAGGTCGGGATGGTAGATAGCAAAATAGCATATAGATATAGTAAGTGAGAACCGGCACATTGAGGCAGAGAAGCCTGAACTCAACTATAGGGGAGGACACTAGTAAGCTCAGTTAGCTTCTAAAGGATTGGAATCTCACATACGTCTGATTTAGACTTGCATACCTTCTCACTCAGAGAAAGCACTGGGCATTGGGAATTGATTCCCTGGGGCGAAAGCCCAACTCTTGGTAGTTAGGAGTAGCTGTTGTTTTTCTCTCAAGTAGCTCTATCAGGAATTCGGGATTTCATCCCTCTTCCTGAATTCGTAGTTAAGTGCCCCCGGTCGGAAAAGATGACACACTTGTTATCTCCGGTTCAGTAGAATGCTTTCTTTAGTCGGAATCACAACCATTCTTTTCTAATGATATTTCTACTTTTCATAAATCCGGACTTGTAGCGCTCCGTGTTCCTGCCTACCGGTTAAGAGGAGCGGGGAAGATCAATTGGATCTGATTCTAAAGTCACCCATCAGTGAATAGAAGGTTCGGGCCTGTGAACACTAAACTAATCCTGGCCGCCTCCCATAGCTGTTTCAGCAGGTGAATTCACCAAAATCTAAATAGTTTGCTCAGCCTTTCATTCTTCTTTCATACTTCCCGCGGACGGGCTTGATTTACGACTTCGGAATGCTTTACTAACGAGATCCCGCCTTCTAAGTCAATATCAATAGTTGTAGAAGTGGGATCCCCAGGCATAGCCCGGTCTTCACCTGGGTCTTAGCTTTCAGAACACTTCTGTCTAACTGTAACATCGCAAAGTGAAATTCAGAATTCCGTGCTCTTGCACCAGACAAAAGAAATAGTAAGGAAATTGAACTCATTACAGACGAACCTGTAAGTCAAAAGAAAGGAAATCAGCCTTGTCCCACGCCGTCAAAGATGAAGTTAGTGAGAGGGGCTCTGGATGGAATATTTGGCTTCGATTCCCCTTAGCCCGAAAGATCATTTGATAGGGTTTAGACTCAGTTCGCTGCATCCTCTTTGAAGGTTGGAATGGAAGTCTCAAATTCTATATAATTGAGCGAGCAGTACGCTACTTCACTCCTCGATAAGACGTAGAAAGGCCAATAAGGCAAAAGATAAGGCAGCAAGTAGTCTTTTCTAAGACAATACCTCCTGGGGAATATCTTACTAAAGCAAGGGGCATCCGATAGCTGAGAACATCTCAATAGTATCTTCCAGTAGAATATCTTAGCCAAAAGCCTTAGGAAGAAAGTACTTTATCTGCCTAACAGAAAGAAGTTCGAAATGAAGAATAGTTCCTTCGTGCCCACTCGTCTAGAAGCAAGATCCGGCAATTCCACCTCCGTGGAAGTTAGTGAGACTAAGCCATATAAGATGAGACTGTCCCCTGTATCCGGGAACAGACTAGAGATTATGATCTTTTACCCGCTAACTGGTACCTAATTCTAATTGAGGAAATAGATGCTGTTTTCCAAGAGTGCTGAAAAAGTCGACCTCGATGTCACTAATAGAAAACTCATTTTTCGAAGGTCACATGGCATCATAATTTTTGGGTGCCGTAGTTAGAACTTTTTCAGATTCTAGCTTACAAGATCACTTTATATTGCTATTTTCTTCCTCTTTCTATGGCTCTGGGCTAACTTATTCTTCTTCATCAGTAGCAGCCTAACAGCAAGTAGAAAGCTAGAGACTCAATGAAAGCCAGTAGGATGGGGTAGTTAGACGCCCTTCCTGATTGAGACAAGCCAGTCCAGCAGAGATCTTTCTATTTTTGTGCTTTCCCGTCCATAGATTGAGAAGTAAGGGATTGACTTCTAACACCCCTCTTAATCCATTCCTAAACCTTACTTTTATCTTCTCCCGTCAGTTTTATATGAAGTCAAGGAAATCAGTCTAAGTCATCAGCAGCAAGAGAAGAGTTACAGCAAGAGGTGAATAAGAGGACTTCAGTCTTTCTTTTCATACTAGGCCCGACTCTGCTCCGAGTGCAACAAAGAAGGCTGTATCAAGCCCGGGCAGAGAAAGAGTTTAAAACCTAGACTTTCGATTTGTGATACCATCCCGTGCTTAGACATGGTAGGCTTTTTGACTTACAGGGGGGATCGAAAGGCATTTCTTACCTTCGCGTGACCAATACTCACTGAACTAGTATTTAGGACTGAGGAGACGAGCGGGGATTGGTTTGTTCATAAGGTAGTTAGGGAGTAGGTTGCCGTTGAAGAGTAAGTAGCGGGTCTTGACTTCGTCATGTCCTCGTAATCAGTAGATCTTGGTGCGTTACAGTCCTATTTAGATCTTAGCGCAATAGCTACTAAGTCTCCATCGTAAACTGCTATTCTTACTGACTTAACTCCAGCTTCTTCTCCTCTGGTGGGCCAGGAAGTCATACCTGCAAGCTTACTATTTAGATTTAGGCGCATTATTACTGTACTTTGAATTAGTTTCAAGCTACAACTATTAGCCGCCTTCGTGACCGCTCACTACACGACTCTAGGGCCCAATAACACGATATCTAGCTAAAGAGCTCATACCACATCTTCCCCAATAGTTGAGTTTGGAACGGATTAGATTCTATTATATGAGATTTCACCCTACGCAGGAAGTTAAAGCAAGGGAATCAGTTCTACGTAGTTAGTATGATTGGTAAGTTACACGGAAGAAAGATAAGAGTGAGAAGGAAGAGAAAAGTACGCACTATCTGGGCGCTTTCCCGTTCTTCAAAGAAGGATTCCCATTTCTATTGAGTTTTTGCAAGCCCATAAAGCATCTGTAAGGGACGCTGCAAAGAAGCCAGCTAAGCAAGGACCAAAGTCAGATGATCTTCCTAAAGCCATTTACCCTCCCCGGTTAATCACTTCTGAAAGCCATGGAAAGGGGGGGGGATGGAAACTTCGAAATAGAGTTAGACGCCCCGTGCTTTCCTACATTAGCTTCTCCTCTTTCTAATACAGTGCGGGATTGAGGAAGTTGACTTTATCTATTGACAATGCGCCCTATCCAATAAGTTCACATAGAATAGAGAGGCGCTAAGATTGAGAAAACGCCCAAAAAAGTCTACTTTTGAAGTGAAAGGGGAAATCTCATTTTCATGCTTTTTACGGTAGTTTTCCCCTGCTTCCTCTATGAAGCTAGCCCGGGATGAATGACTATAAATTACATAGAATAGAATCCTATCAGATCCTTAATCGGGGAACTCAAAGAGCTAATTAAAGTCAGTATTTATGAATCTCTTTACCGGGGTGCTTTCCCTTCCTTATGATGAGAAGGTAGGCGGGGAAGTTTAATGCAGCAAGTCATAATACGTTCCTGACCGCTCACTTCAAGACTAGAACTGGAAACCAGAGTCTTAATAAGGAAGAAGGCGGATTGCCTGCTAGCTTCCTTGTGTTATTTTCGTTCCAACCCTGGTGAAAACTACATAGAAAGAGTTAACTCCGGACTGGCGGTGTAACTAAATATCATAGGAAGAGACAGAAATTCCTCTCCTTCCGCGGGATATGAGGAATTTCTGCACACTAAAATCTACGGGGAACTCAAGAGAGATCCTGATCTTTTGCCCTTAGGCCCTTAATTGGGAGCTTTTACTCATCAGTATGGTTCCCGGTGCAGAATATAGGGGAAATGGCTTTCTCTGTCTGCTCTTGCTACTCTGTAACTTAAGCCTACTTACCATTACCACTACAAGTTTGTCTGGGGTATCAACAAGGCAAGTAGAGCTCTTTTAGCGCGGAATTAGAAAGTCTAGCTTTCTCAATCTGAAGTCAGGAGATAGCCCACCAGGGGAAAGTTGGTAAAGACGATAAGACAGACAGCCCCATAATTCGAATTGCTACTTCAGCAGTGTGAATTAGTTACACACTAGAATGACTCGGGCTTCTCTTTACTCAGTAAGTTACCTGGGAAGATCCATAGGACCGGTTAGGCGAACGGAAGCTAAACAAATCTCATTATATTAAATTTCGGCCCAGGGTTTTTGCCAATGGTTATTTGATCAATTGGTATTGAAATAGAATGACTAGCTTCTCTGGCTTCTCACTCTGTTTCAGCAGGGGATTACTAGCTGTTAGGCCTCGTAGGCATTGCTTACTTTTGACTTCCCTACCATCTCAGAAGCGATTACCAATGTCACGATTTGAATTAGGAAAAGGAAGCAGTGGCACTTCTGACTTGACTGTTGATGAGGACGACGCAAGCATTGATGCATCGAATGCTAGTCTTTTGCCCCAACTCTTCCAAAAAGGGCAACCAATTGGTCTAATTCTGAGACAAAATCGTGTACTTTGCTCTTATTAGGAAACTTCTGAAGTGAAAGTTTTCATTCTCTCTCTTTTCCCTTGGCCCAGTTTCAAAGCCTAACGTTTTTCATTGGATTCCCCAGGTGAAGTACCTGATTCTGAAGTGAAAGTAAGGAATTGCCCTGTCTGATTCGTAAAGTGGGAAGTCTTCTCTTTCGGAGAAGGAGGGGAGATCCGCCTTTCGGACCTGGAGGAGGTAGAATTCTGAATACGGGTACGAAGGGTCATCAGAAGCTAAAGCATTGTTTAGGTTTTGCAAACCGCAGGGGGTGGAACTCAGGCAAGCAATTCTGCTTGTTCCACATCGTCAAACGCTATCCCATCAGGCCGATAGCCGCATCTTTCTTAAAGTGAGTGATGTCGGAAGAACGTTGTTTGATCTATCTATTCGTAAACGGGATAGCGGAAAAAAAAAGAGTTTTCCTTACTTTAACAAGTAAGATCTACAAACCTTTTCGAAGTGACAATTGAGGGCCAGAGCTTAGTGGAATTTAGAAGATTTTTTTCTATAGAGATCCGGTTGAGACCTTCTTTCCCAGCCCAGCTGTGGCTTTTTTCCCCACCAAGATGTGCTATCGCTTTTCATTAATTGAATGAAAAAGCGGAGGATTCCCCATCCAGCTGATGCTACTGAGGAATCGGGAGGACCTCTACCTACGAACGTGGGGGATTTGGCTCTAGGAAAAAACCTGGTTATTGGGTCATCCGAAATGCGATCGATCGACTCCAACCAGATCAGGGACTGACGTCGAACCATAAGGGGCAATGGCAGCAGCAGAATCGGAAAAGGCATCGCGCCACACGCGCAGCCTCGGCAGCCACACAACTTACACAGCACAGGCAGCATACAAGCAAGGAGCGAAGAGACTCGAGCAAAGCGAGAGGAGCGGAAGCCACTGAACAACCAAGTGTAGTATGCGGCGGAAGTAAGACACGCACAGAGGAAGGAGCACCCCTTTCTTTAAGAGAGACTGTTGAAACCCGATCTCGTGGGTAAACTTCCTTTCATCCCTAATACCTTGAATTTCGAAAAGAAACTACAGCCCGTAAGGGATTGTGAACAAGAAAAGAAGTTAGACCTTTTCTGTGGGCTTTCGAACTCTCTTTCCTACTACTCTTTCACAAGATAGCTTAACGAAAGGGAGACTGGCTCTTTTCGCGACTCCGTTGCGAGTCTAGTGGACTGCCTTTCAAGGGCTGGGCTAGAAGAGACGAGGGAAGGAATCCGATCTTGCCTTGCCAGACTAGCTTTCCGTGAAATAGCCTTTATCTCATCGCCAATGGCCGGGTGAGGAAGAATGAATTGAATCTTTTGCCCTCAAAAGAAACGAAAACAACTGCTTAATGCTTTTAATAGCTTATAGGGGCCCAACTCCGCTAATCCGGACATTCGCTAAGATTCCCTAACCAAAAGAGGGGACACTCAAGACCTGGATACTCTAAAACAAGACCACCACTTCCCTTCCCGAAGAACAAGAGTCTGGTTGCGCTTCGGGACGACTTCCCCTACCACTACTGTTAAATAGCGCCCTCTTCTCTTAGTATAGTAAGCTGGCGGGCTTCTCCCAAGAGAATGCCTTCACTCCACTCCCCCTTAAGACGCCTATGGATAACTAAGGTACCATTAGGAGTATCCTTTCCGAAGGCAGGGGGAGCTCGAAAACAACAAAGGCCACTATTAGTACTTCCTCAGAGCGATTGAACTAGCCTTTTGACTAAATAGATATGGGCATAGAGAGGGAATCCTGAACTACAGGAAAAAGGGAGAGCTACTTGCCAGCAGAAGAAGCAAAAGCTTTAATGAGCCTTACCTGAGATGTTCTTATTTTTTCTGTTATAGAGCCTATTCAACTAAGAAGGATAGTCATATGGATATGTTCTTGAAAGATTTTTATAAAAAACTGCCTCGGATACGGCGTTTTTGCTTTTCAGTCATTGATGAACTAGGTTTTCCCGCTTTGTTCTCATCTTCTTCGATGACATTCTCATAGACAGTCCTACGTGGGACTGACATTTGACACATGTTGAAAGAGTACTGGACCAGCTGGCTCGAAACCAATTATTTGCAAAGCTCTCTAAGTGAACTTTTGGCCAGACCCGTGTGGAGTATTTAGGTCACATTGTTTCGGCCTCAGGAGTTGAAATGGACGCCACTAAAGTCCAGGCAATCCTGGCCCATTCCTTCGACGTTGGCTCAATTGCGTGGCTTCCTTGGGCTTACCGCTTACTAAAGACCTTTCATACGTCATTATGCCAACATCGCAGGCCCATTAACGAATCTTCTGCAGCGGGATTCTTTGAAATGGTCCACCGAAGCCCAACAAGCTTTTGACCGTTTGAAAGCGGCTTTGATGCAGGCTCCCGTCTTGGCCTTGCCAGATTTCTCTCAACCTTTCATCGTCGAGACCGATGCTTCAGGTCTTGGTATTGGCGCAGTGCTAAGCCTTCATGGGCACCCTATCGCCTTCTTTTCTAAGAAGTTGTCCCCTCGTATGCAAGAAAAATCGGCCTATGTCCGAGAACTGTATGCCATTACTCAGGCCGTCGCTAAGTTTCGCCATTATGGATTTGGGCATTTCTTCATCATCCGTACGTACAAGGAAAGTCTCAAACACCTCGGTGATCAAGTCATACAGACTCCGGAGCAGGAAGCGTATTTACCCAAGTTGATGGGATACCGATTCCCAATCGAGTATAAGCCAGGTCAATCTAAGCAAGCAGCAGATGCTCTTTCACGTCTTTGCTTTATGGCAGTTTCCATACCGCAATCTACCTTCCTTGATGAGGTTCGTTCGGCTCTTCAGTCTTCTACTACTATTCAATCTTGAATTGCTCAATTCGTGGCGGACCCATTGGCCATGCCTCATTACTCTGTACGCGATGCTTGTCTCTTTTTGAAGAATCGATTAGTAATTCCACATGATGATTCTGCCTTCATTCATCCTATCTTCTTTCCATTCCATTCTTCGGTTATTGCTGGACATGCTGCTTCGCTTCGTACATTTCATCGTCTGGCTCACTTCTTTTATTGGCCCTCGATGCCTCGCGATGTTCAGACATTTGTGCGCCATTGCCTAGTTTGTCAACGTGCCAAGCCTTCTCAGCTGCATCCTTCTGCCTTATTAAGCCCCTTACCAATCCCAGAACGAGTGGGGGAGGACATTCCTATGCATTTGATCACCGCTCTGCCATTGGTGAATAGGTATTCTCTCATTTTTGTTGTCCTTGATCCCTTGTCCAAATATAGAAATTTTAGGCCTCTACGGTCAAACTATACCAGCCAACAAGTTCCTCAGGTCTTCCTCTTCCTATTGCTCAATGTCTGACATATCTAATCAGACTGACTTGCTACTGACTCAAAGAGAGGACTGACTGACTTGAAAGAGATAGCCAGGCTAAATCATAAATCCACTTGTTGGCCTATCTGCAGTCAATAGACTAAAAGAAATCAAGAATTCCCTCTCTATAGCTTTGGCTTAATATCAGATCGAATCAATGAGCACTGAGAGTTCAGTCTTATCCTCGGACTATGAGTACAACGAACCCCCAAACCCGTGGTCGTCAACAAGCGAAGGCCTCGGCTGAGGAAACTTTTCACTGGTGCACTCAGCCGGCGTGACTCGGCCTCGCAGTATTATCAGGACTTTATGGTCCTCGCTAACAGAGTTGAGGTTCTTAGAAGAAATTTCCGACTTTCCTCAAACATGAGGTTTTAAGAGAGAGATAACTTGCTATTTCTAACAGTGAGGATTTATCTAAGAAGTTTAATTCCTACCTTGCTTACTTCTTCGCTTAGGAGGAGACCATTGCTATATAGTATCTATAGATTTATGTTCCTTTCTTTGCTTTGATGATTGTAGACTTGTCGATTGCCAAGCATCAGGAAATTCTATATCTTTGAGTAACCATCAAGATGACCAAATCTTCTGACGGCTAGATAGAGTGCTTGTAAACGCTTTTTCTCCTCCAACTCGTGTTGTTTAACACTTTTAGAGAGTAACACTACTGCTGGCAGTGCCGGGTTTAGGAATGAAAGAATTCAAACTTAGAGTATAAGGAAAGGAACCGAAGAAGATCGATCATCACTATTCCGACTATGAGACGAGAGACAAGACAAGTAGTGTAAAAGTTTGTTAGTAATAGGTAACAAGAACACACCTTGTATAAGCTCCTGGCACACCTTTCCCGAGAGGTCTCTCCCTCTCTTTGAAATTTGAAATGAATAATTAGAAGTGAAAGAGGGTTTTTCTCTGGAAAGAAAAGGTAAAAAGAAGTCAAATTGAAATCAATCTCAAAGACCTGACCTTACCTGGAAAGGATCTAAAAGAAAAATGGCTCATGTTTCAAACCGAAGTTTCTATCCTAGATAGTAGATAGGTTTACATATTTATACATTCTAACCATGGTTTATCGTCGCGTCGGTTTTTTAAATAAAGGACAAGATTGAAGTCTCAAGTAGAGAGTATAGCTAGAACACTCTTTTCCGATCGGTTAATCGTCTGATCTCCTAAGACTCCTGTTGTCAAAGGTTTTCCTGTCATTGAGGAAAGATATTATATGACCAAGTTGTTGTATCACAAATTCGCTTGAAAAGAACCTATTCATATATGACCTTCTGTGGCATTTATTCTTCATCCCGGACAGAAAAGCGTAATCCAGCATCAAGCTACGACCCAACATTTTCACTATCTGAGTTATAACGCTTGTCAGTAAGTCAAGGGAAGGTAAGGAAGAAAAGCCAGTAGAAGCTAGTACACGGGTTCCAGCCCTTTTTCAAGTTCCAATGGCCTTAACTTTGGATAATCCCTCTTCAAGCAAGGACTTAGGATTCTATATCCGAGTAGATTCATAAAGTAGGGATCCGAATAGCTAGTTGGATATCGCGTTAAAGTCGTCAAGCCGCTCGCATGATAGTACTGGATTTTCCCCTATTCAAGTCTATGCCCCCGTTTTTCTTTGTAAGTGATAGGACCCTTCTTTAGCCTGTTCGAAAGCCTTAAAGCCTTAGATCAAGTGTCCGGGTATAGTAGTGTCCGGGTATAGTATGGTAAGGTGTATTCGCCAGTTTCAGTCCAAGTGAAACTACTGTATTTCCATTTCGAAGCGAGTTAAAAACTATATTATGTCCCGATAAACAGTAATCCAAGTCACGTAAGGACCTCAACTTCTAAAGAACGTAAGTACGCCTGCCATTGAAAAAGTGAAACCTTGGGTTGGGGATGGGGGGACTGCAGGATCAACAACAATAGCTGCACTGCACGACTTTGTTGACAGATTGAGGTATCTATCATGATAGCTTATTTGCGATTACACCCAGAGCGAAGAGCTAGCTTAGAGCTTTCACTTCATTGTTCAAGCTCTTGAACATAGGTTGAGTTCATACATTGAATGCTTTCCTAGAATTCCTTTGAAGCTACTAAGACTACCGAAGCTGGCTTGTTGGTTTCCGGTTGGGGTTTTGAAAATAGATAAAGAAGGTACGCTTCTAGTTTTTCCGGTCCCCTCTATACTGCTTTGACCAGATGAAAGGCATTCGATCTTATCATACTACTCCTATGATTTCATTACAGGGAAAGGAAGTTAAACCTCTCAAACTCGGAAAAGAAAAATCGAATGTGTCTTGACCAGGCCACGACTGGTATGGAGTGAGTGCCTCCGTTTCTGAGGTTAGAACAAGCTTGGATTCGCTGCATCAATGAATGTGCTTGCAGAGCGGGGAACTATAAGGATAACATCTCTTGAAAAAGAAAGAGATCGAATATCTATATATAGCTGATGAACATCTATCTTCAGAAGAACGGCCAGCACGAATCTCAAGTTGCATCATCCGCTATTTAAAAAAGACATTGAAGATGCAGGATTTTCTGACTCTACCATATCGAGTAGATCCTAATTGGGGAACACCGGATCCCGAGTAAGGAAACGACGAAGGTTTAGAAGTCTACTGAGTTGTGATAGGTTCACCCATTCTTTTCCCTAAGCTATAAAATACGATTGCTCGGCTATAAGGAAAGTATGACTGGACTGCTAATGGAATAGATACTTTCTCTTAAGCTTCTTTTTGAGCTTGTCTGATGACTTAATATAGTTTTTTGCATAAATTTAAGACTTTCCGGTATTGAAGGACCCTTTTCTCAGGGTTAAATAGGACTTAATCCTAGCCAGAGCCAGAAAAGAAAGGGGAGTCAAGTAAGTACCAGGCTCAGCATTATTATTATAATTATAGCTTGCTTTGGGTAAAGAATCTATCACTAAAGGCTATATATACCTTATGTGAATGTGAATAGGAAAATCTAATCACGAAGTAAAGTATACGGATGAAGGTTGAGTTTTCGATGTAGAATTCTGTCAAGGAATCTATGAAAATGGCTTAGTGAAAATCCCTCACTGAATCACGTCAGCATCCTTCCTTCCTAATAGGGAAGGCTAGCCTATCACTATCTATTGTATTGAATAAGAAGGTTTCATTTCTCAGAAGGAGGATAAGCATACTCAGGGGATTGAACAACCTAAGATCCTAACTGCCGAAATTCTATTCAGGTTAGCTACCTGTTCTTGGGTTGATATTTTTTTAAGCCAGCCAAACAGCAATTCCTGAAGCTGAAGGGAACTGAGTACGGCTAACCGGGGAGCGCACCATCACTTCCATTACACTCCCTTTATTTTGATTTTGAATGCCCATATTTAGACATGAAAGAGAATGAACTCTTAGGTTTCTTTTAGACAAATCCGCGAATATCAACTGATTTAGCAAGAAAGCTAGGAAGGAGTACTCCCGGGGGGCGGTTCGGAAGGTTGTTATCTAAAGCTAGGAGAAGGCTATTAAGGATGTTGAAAGCCCCTGGTTCTATGCCGAGGATGCAGGAGAGGTAATTCATAGCAATTAGCAACAATAAAAGAAGGATGCCCTCAATGCCTCAGTCTTTCTATTTCTAGATAAAGGTAGTGTAGTTAAGGGTAGTTAGAGATAGGTAAGGCGAGAGTCGAATGGATTTTGATCTAAGTAGCGGGTTTCTTTCATCCTCATTTGGTAGAAGAAGGTGTTCTCATATACCTTCCCAGGAGGGAGTGAACTTGCCTTTTATAGAAATCCATGAAAAGAACTGAGCGATCGACAAGAGATGAGATCTGTGCTTCAAAGAGAATGGGAATGAGACAGCGGGATTCTTCTCATCTTGAGTGCTCAAAGGTCTTCCTTTTTTTCTCCCCTAGGCTGATTTAGAGCCTCCCTCCCCTAAACTGTGCCTCTTTAGGGCGACACTCCTCATAAAAAGAGTATTGGAACCCATAGCCAGCCGGTCTCTCTCAGCAGCGAGGTAGTAAAGTTCTTCCATGAGGACCCAAGATCTTGACTTTAAAGAAACCTACTGTAATGGTAGCTTCAACGCTCGCCTTCTCGAACTGTCCCCAAGCAGTTTACTCTAAAAAATAGGGTGTTGAAGAGAGTGGAAGATTGAAATCTCATCTAGGGTAAGGCCCTAGGTCCCTTAAGTTCTTAAGATAAGGGAAAGGTTGCTTTCTTTTAGGAGTGATCTCTCACTCTGAAACAAGCCGGTGTCATCGTACCCTTGTTCTTTGCTGGACTCTCGGGTAAAAGAACTTTTTACCTTTGGACCCTTACCTTCTCCCCGAAACAGCAACCTATCCAGTGTTAAAGTCTTATTGTCCGAGTGAAACTCTGTTTGAGTTGAACAAGAGTGAGCGGTTGTAGTTAAGAATTTGTTACCTGCTTTGACCACCTACCCTATATGATAAAAAGAGGAGTTTGCCCGACTATCGCACTTTCAGTGTGAGACTCTACCACTACCCTTTAGAAAGCTGGTTTACAATAGTAAAAAGGCTAAAATCTTCCCGCATCTTAGAGTCAAGGTAATAGGATCTTTTAGGTAGCTTTTATTACCCTAAAATCTCAGGCGAGGAACTTTCTCTTACGAACTCCATTCCTGCCTTTGTTGCTTGCTTTCTTTCATACATATTGGCTTCAGAAGTGGAGACTTAATAAAGGATATAAGGTTAAAGCCCGATCTTCTCTTCTACGGTTTCGGGGGTATATGACTGAGCTTCACTCCTCTCCTTTAGTAGAGCCAATGCCTCCTCTCTCGCTGCTACTGAGCTAGATGCTGAGCTACCTCATTCTCTTCCCAGCGAGACTCTGTTTATCCTGAAGTGAAGGTTATTCAGCAGTGTAAGCAAGTCACTCTTAACCCTATAGTAAATTAAGATATGCTGCGCTAGGAGCTAATGAAACTCATGTAGCTCATCTAACTCAATACGCTACTGGTGCTTATTTTGTTCCCAATTTATGAAAGAAGAGTTGAATTCCCCGGAAGAACATGAAGAACATTCGCCGAACGGAGAATAAGCTGTAAATCTTAGTTCTCGAAAGCGAGTGAATCAGTCTTCCTTATAGCTCTTTCTTCCCTTTGGTTGTGTTTAACCGTCTTTCAAGAGGCAAAGAAAGGCATTCAAATTGCAAGTAATCCCTTGCTTCTTCCCCTGCTAACACAGGCTAATTATCTCGCTCGAGCTGAAACAATTGAATTATAGAGGGTTCTTTCACTGCGGAAGACCGAGAGTCAGAACTTCCCCTCTACCCTTGGTACAAAGCTTCTATTGCGAGAACCTTTCATCCGAATCGCTTTCACTCCCGGCTGATTCAACACGAGCAATTAAACGACTCTAGAACAGCTAAAACAGAGCTAATACCGATTCCAAGACCTGGTGCGACTATCTCACAGCATATGTTCAAGCTCTAAATTGAATTCCCACAAGTACAAGTAGTAATAGGGTCTACGCAATTTAGCTCGACCCTTAGTCCGGGTGGCCAATCACTTCCTTTTGATTCAGAAAGGCAGGCTGCTCTTGTACATTCTGGTATGCTTGTGCATTAGGAGGAATGCTCCCAGCCGAGTCTACCCCAACCCACTCTAATTCTCACTCATTACGCTCTAGTTATCCTTTCGGTAAACTACACTCTAGTACTATACATTATGCGTATTACACTCGTTCGGTAGCTATTCACAATCCTAACCTAAGACCTACTTGCACCATGCCGAATGTGTCCTAATAAGAAAAGCAAATGAAGTATGTCCAAAAGTAAACCAACCCCTTAGACTGCTACGAAAAAGACCGTCGGATTTCAAAGTAGCACGATCTAATTCGCAAATGTCACCCAATTGAGCACGTATAGCATCTTTTTTCACAGTAGCAGGATTGCTATAACTCACTCCATTGAGTTCGCCGCCGTAGAACTCAACACAGTTACACCTACTTGTTCAACACTATACTTCGATTCTGCCCCTCTAAAAGGATCCGAAGGAGCTCGACTGCCAAGGAAAGGAACATCGGCTCTAACCAATGATTGCCAGTTCCTAAGCTCCGGCCTAAAGACAACTGCCTTCTCAACCCACTCGTACGGCTCGTTCACAACTCTCAGGTCCCAATTGACACCCGATTTCTGATAGAATTTCTGGTCTGCTCCGCTGTAAAAGCCGGCTTTTATGGAACTGCTGCCACCAAGAATATGTCCTCTGGCGTTGGGGACCCCATCCTCGGCTTGGGCATGGGAGTCAAATGTATCAACCTCAGTGAGTGTGGCCAAGAATCTTTCTTGGGTTATCAAATTGGGGTTGCCATAGGGAACGCCACCTCGTTCAAGCACAAGAACTCGATAGGACTGTGACAAGGTGGCGGCCAACGGAAACCGGCAGTGCCACCAATCCTGCTGTATCCAGTTTTAGGTCGTCTGAACCTGATCTTGGGATATCCCACTCTGCTCCAGATTCGATTTTCCACTGAATCTTCTGCTCCTATCGTGTTAAGCATCAGGCTGATGATTCCCTTTTTCATTCTTATCTTGATTCTATCTACCTTTTTCTTTAACAAGTAGGTAAGCTGTGTTTGTGCTCTCTTCTCATCTCAAGTAGGATTTGAACCTACGACCGAAGTCAAGGACTTGACTGGACAGACTGATTGAGAGACAGCTTAAAGATTCGATTCTCGGCCTTCTGGTGGTCCATTCCAATCCGTCGAAGTCTTCCTTCCAGTGGTCCTAAGAGCAGTCCGAGACCGACGAAGATACTGTACTGAATGACTTGATCGATCGTACTATCTAGTATAAGATAGACCATAAACCTTTCATACGCAATTCCTCGGTCCATTCAAAAATGCGCAAGAGAAAGCGATCCATCAGACTAGAGGGAAGTTGGTCTTTCTCAACGTGGTGTACGAAAACCCATTCACAAGGTTTCGCTATAATCAAGTGTCAATGGTGTGGCACGCGTACTTGATCGAGTGTTTGCCCGTGAGACTGAAAGAAGGATTTGATTACGGAAAGATGGTTATGGAAAGCCTATCATGACATCGTTTATCGCGGTTCATGTGTGGCTGCTCGCTCTTGCCTTTCCTTGTCCAACTGCCAGAGAAAGATTTCTCCTAGTAAATGCAACCGAACTCCTCTGTTTATGGTAGAAAACAAACGTCCTTCTCGTGAACCTACATGACTTGGAGCTTAATCTCGATCTCAATCTAGACATTAAGTGCCCGGTCTTCAATCGATTGCACCGTCTTGATCAAGTAATTAAGAGATGAGACTAGAGTCTTCTTTCTTGCTAGGCGGAAAAATGTTGTCAATAGTATGTTTCAAAAATCATTAATCTTATTCTTACTTACTGAAACTCCTTCGCTTTTGGCTCTTCTCGGGAAGGGCTGGTCTGCTTGGGTAGCTCAATTCCAAAGCGTAGCTGAAGCACCTTTTTGGGGCTAGGCATAAAAGCTTTCGCGGAATAGGAATAGCGAATGCAGGCACAAGAGAAAGGGTAATTTACCTTCTGGGATGAATTCTGACAGCTCTTGCCGGGACGTTTTCTAACTTTAGGAGCACACATTGGCTAATTCCATCGAGTAGGTCTTTTGTCTAGATCTTCTCTTTATCTTTCTCGCCCATACCACCCTATTTAGATTTAAGTGCACCGCTTCCTTTATAGATAGATAGTAGCTGACCGAATGACCGAGCCCTCCCGCCGTCGCACAAAAAAGCAGTGGCAGGCAGGTAACCGACTAAAGACAGCATTCCCAGTACGAGCAACGAAAGCCATTAACGGCTGTTTCCCAGCTTACCTTACTACCGGTTCTTTCTTAATCCAATCCTGACGTAACTCATTTTCTTTTGGTGCTTATTGCCCATCCCATCCAGCTATGCTAGTCCTTTCTTTCAACCGGAAGGAGATTAGTTGTAAGCCGCTTGGGAGGAGGAAGTCCTATCTGAAGTTAGGGTCCTAGCTCAACAGAAAGAAAGCAAACTCATAATAGCAAGGGAAAACTAGAAGGGAGACTACCTTAAAGAACTAACAGCGCAGTAAGCGAAGTTAAGATACCATCCTTAACCTAATTCCTCTATCTATCCTTAGCTCTTACCCTAGCAACAGGAACAAAAAGAACTCCTACCTCAGCTATTCTTATCTGTCTTTATCTAAACTAACCTCCTTACTAAACTACCAACACAGGAAGGAAGGTAAGCTGCATCCCTATAGACAGGAAGAGCAGACTATCTGCGGAATACAAATAATTAGGACACTCAATAGTCCGCTACTCCTATCTATCCTCAGATAGATAGAATTTCCTGGGTTTCGAGAAGGAATTATTATCGCTTAGCGCTTGTGCTAAGGAAGAAAAGTCTATCGATATTTACCCTATGTCAACAGCCATGACCTCAAGTACATCAGGATGCACAGAAAATGTGAGCTTTCTGGTTTCGGTGGAAGGAATGGCTTCTTTCTTGCCGGAACAATAACACCGGTTACAGGCGCGTAAAGCTTGCCTGCTCTTTTGGAGTTGATGAGCTAATTCCCCGATCACTAGGGCACAATATTGAATTATAGGGATTAGTACCTGCTTCGAATGAATCTTGTGAGGGGGTCTGCTCGAAGAGCATAAAGCCCGAAATGTGTACCGGGGGGCAGATCTTTCTTGGGATGAATAGCGTAATTTCTCAACATTGCCAGGTGAAGAGTCCACCTCTATTACGCGGAGAAGTTCAAAAAGATGTAAAGATTCGAGCTTCTGGTCATAAGAGTGCTCTCTGGAACTGCCAAGGACTGAAAGCAGGAAGAAGGCTGGGCTGACATTAGCTCTACAGAAGTACAGGCCTACCATAGATAGGCGTACTTCGAAAGCTTATAGGCTTCGATAGAGCGATTGGAATCTGTGACTCATCAGATGGAGGGCCAGCATATCAACAGAAAAGGACAAGCCCTGCCCTATTCTCTACTCTTAACTTAAGTGTATCAACATGGATAAAGACATTCGCTAGAAGAGAAGGCATTCGAGCCAGCTGATCCATTCCCCGGCTCATGCTTTCAAAGCATTGAAATAAGACAGGGAAGTATGTTCTAATCTATGTTAGCAAAGCCCAAGAGCGGATACCGCACAATAACAGCCCGAAATGCTCACATAAGCGAGATGGGGGGATCTTACTATACGATGCCACCAAAGAGGGAAATCGCAGAACTCTCTTCGAAAGAATGGTTAGCTAGTCTCATGACCCAAATGGAGGGGCTGGTCGCTCCATTTTCTCAAGAAAGACAGACTCACCAATAGCCAAACGCACAGTTTCCGGTCCTATTCTTACTGACTTTCTCCTCGCCCGAAGGTCACTTCACTCTTTATAGCAAGGAGCCAAAGAGCTGACCTAAAAGCAGAAGCTGCCTTGATCTTCTACTTATTGAACGCCAAATGAGACTGATTCAAAAACAGCTATCCCACGACCAAGATTCTTCCCTTCCTCGTGCTAATCTAATCACATCTCTCTCTATTTCCGGCTTTGCCGAACAACTGTCCAAGTCTTCAAATTCAGCCAACATAGCTGAGGAGTAATCGACCGCATCTAAATCACTCCCTCCGAATCGATTGAACTGTGAGTTTCATGGGTAAAAGAAAGGGGACCGTACGTGAGCGCAAAGGGGGTAATACCAGTACTGCTTCTTTAGATTAGACGTTCGATACAAAAAAATAACTTCGGATAGTAAATCATGCCAGACTCTACTTACACAAAAGAAGTCCCAGTGTGGCTGATCATCCGAAAAGACCAGCTAAGCATCATTGGGAGGCCGCAAAGTGGGTGGGTCCTTCGTTATTTGAGAGGCACAAGTCTTCTCGATTCCTCTCCCGGATGTTATCATAGTAGGTTTTTTCACTCTTTGTTGTGGGGTTGTCACGGATTGGCCGGTCTTCAGCTGAGGCCGATGTTGATGCCCTATTTTTTTCCCCGGACAGTTTACAAGAAAAGCGGCCCTTCTTCTCCTGGACTTGAAAAGCCAAGATATTTTATAACCTGGCAAAGAAAGTGCATTTGATGAGAGCGAAGAAAGCGGTTTCGTCAGATGAAATTCTTCCACTTCCCAGGGTAAAGCCTCCCATGATTTGAGCTTATTCCATATACCGACCGCTACGAAAACATGGAATAAGCTTTGCTTATTACCACGCTTGTTGACCATGCTTAACAAGGTAGCCACAGGTTCCCCTAGCCAACAAGAAGCAAGAGAGATTGTACTGATAGTGCTCGCTTCGGATACGTCTATCAATCTTCTCCAGCCAATGACATATAGAAATGGACGGAAAGGACCGGTTTGGTTGAAAGTGCCCTAACAGAACTCTTGAAGGATAGCTGTTGGGGCTTGACCATACTCGCTAATCAATCATAACTTCAGAGTCGAAAGAAGGGATAGGAATTGAAACCTACAACTACACCGCTAACTCCACTCTTGACTTCCCCACCGTATCTGCTTTAAATAGTTTTTTGCTTTTTCCGATTCCGTTGCCGACAACAGCTTCTTATGAGCCAGAATGGGATGGCCGCCAAAGGGAGGTTTCCAACCTCGATTCTAAATAGTCTTTTCAGCCTTATTAGTTCTTCTATTCGTTCGTGCCTTCCCCCGGAAGTCCCTTCACTCTCCCTAGAGGAAAGCTTAAGAAGGAGCGAATACGATATCTATAGACTTTCTTTTTTCCCGTTACAGTTTGCCTGAACTTCATGAATTCGATATCAAATATGTAACATCTTATTAGCGACTTCCTAGTGCTGTAACTTCACTCAATCTATATTCTTTATTCACAGTCTGGTCAATGATTTAACAGAACTCAAGCTACATTAAATAGTGACACGACTTCGATTGAATGTAATCCATTAGGCTGAGTCTAGGGCTGGTAACATGACTGAAGACCTTATTCACTAGACTTGAGGAAGAGCTTTCATACGCTTTTTCACTTCACTTCTCTTGAAGACAGGGAATAGGTAGTTTTTTAGTGTGAATATTATCTTCTTTCTTGCTTGCTTTGCTTTCTTAATGCAATGCCGATCGGTACTAAAATGATCTGATCTTAATAGCCTTCCTGTCTCTGACTAAGAAGCACTTCACTCAATCCATAGAGGGTCCCTGCGGGGATAGTTACAGGTCAAAGAAGAGAACTCTTTCTTACTTAAAGATATATTGATTTTGTCTCGGGGAAAAAAGAAGGAAGATTCCTAACTTCACTACAGCTAAAGGAAAGTCTTCTTTCTCTTCTGATTTAACATCACTTCTGGAATGATTACAGAACTTGAGCTAAAGGCTAGGGAGTTAGCTCCATAGCGTATTGGTATTGATGTAATTCTCATAATGATTACAGAACTTCACTATTGAAACATAAAATAGCGTAATATAAAATCTTACTTATGGAATTCTTAGTACCGCCTTATTATAGTCTAATGGTCCGCAAGAGAGAATCACTCTCTCCCAAGGAACTTTTCACTAGAGGACGACTCGGCAAGGACGCGAAGGTCACAAGCCGAAAGATCGACCACCCAATCAAATACACGGAACATAACACCGTACCGAAAAGTAGTTAAATCTACTTTTGGTGCGTGCCATGTCCTAATATAGATTGATTGGAGGATCGATGAACGCCTCCAAGCTAACGCAAGGGTCGAGGGCTACTTGACAATACCACTTCAAGTAAGTCTAATACTGTTGCATCCATCCTTGATATAGAGACCACTCTAAGAAGTCTCTATGCCCAGGGTATGCAAAAGCATTTTCGGGCGGTTCTTGAGGATCCTTTGGAGCAAAATGCTCTCAAAGGAGCTCACAGACACGACCTATGACTACTGGAGAAGGTATAAAACCAACTGCGGCTGTCAGCCACAGAGTGACCGGGAGTCGGCCATAGAGCAACATGATGAGCAAACGACGAGCACGTCTTCCGTGCTTTCGTGAGTTCATCGGTCTGCTTGCGGCCTTAAAGCCAAACCCAGCCATACGCAGGGCAGTGCTTAAACGCACCTCCCTATTGAGAGTCAACATATAGTTGTACCAACCAATAGGTGTCCGCGAGCTGGCGATTTTCTTGAGAGATACTGCGGAAACATCCACAGTCATCCGATCAAGGAGAAATCGTTTGGCAAATTCACAGGCCCCCAGCTTCGAAGTAAGAGACTTCGAAACTGAGATGTCCACTCCTATTCTGTCTAAAAGACGAGAATACTCTGCGGCCACGAGATCGTCAGCAATGACAATATCGTCACCTAAGATGGCGTATCTCGTAAACCTTTCCCCTGGATAGCACTGTTCTGCTGCATACCAAACCATAACATGGTGTGATAATGCAAACAAGGGCCAGGAGGAAGAGTATCCAAGAGGCTGACCGGCAACGAAGCACACTTGTGAAGGGTGATCATTACGATTACGCTTCACGAAGGGTACTTCGAACACGTTTGTTCCTAATGTCGAATTAACGACAGAAGACGCAAACGACCGATCGAACAGACACTGCATAAGCTCAAATAGAAGTACAAGCGGCCACCTATCAGTGGCAGCTTTTAAATCTAATGAGTACACAGTACCTGTAACGCCTCTCAATCGTCTCAGTGGAGCAAACTGGTCTAAAGTACCATCCGTTTTTAAGTCGAGATAGTACTTCGGCCAGCCACTGATGAACGGGATACAACAGGCGCTGGTTGATATAGTTTCCTATAGCAAACAGACGCCTCTTCCCCTCTCCAGTACACGCTGCACAAAGCCGCCCGGTATTAGGAGGAACACCTAAGTCACCTGGTGTAGGTAACAAAGGGCCAATCCGACCTTCGAAGAATTCAAGAGAGTGATTTGTAATCACTTTATTGAATCGATCGAAAGCATACCGGACATACGGGGGCCACAAACAACCTTGCGAGAATTGCTCTCCTTTTGCATGTACAAAATGCACTAAGAAAGCAAAAACTAGCAAGCTCATACGGTAGAGTGGTGAAACATGACTTAAGGTCAAGTCCTTTTAAAGACTTACCAGTCACAGGATCACCAGATCTACGTAAGAGTTTTGCAAACCACGCATGAGTTGGAACGGCCGGAACAAATCGCATACCTTGGTTTAAAGGTATGGATGTGATCCCTGGGACATACCGAGTGATGAGATCCCTCAGCTTCGGACGCATTTGTCCTGTAAGCTGAATAATGGAATCGATATCACGCGGCGGCGTCACAATAGACTACCTTTTTTTAACATCTCGTTCCCCTGCTCGTCACTCAGGTCCATCATCAAATCCTGAAACAACTAGTTAGGCCCGGGTTAAGGAAGGATTTATATGTGAAATAGGAGCTCCCATCGGCCAAAGTGGTAGATTAGACCTCAGGTACTATCTTTTTAACATTTCCAGTTGTCTCCATCTCAGAAAGTCATTCTAGTTCCCACTCGTTGTGACCGGCGTTAGAGCGAGGTTGATCGCGCTCAGAAGTACAAAAGATAGTGGTAGGTATGGGACGGGGAATTCTCATAGTGGATCTAGGTTTCGTGAGCGGTTATCACTCGTAATGATAAAAAGGGGCGAGTGTCGTGTATAGTCATGACCTCGCTGCTCTTTGGGTCTCTCGACCTGCCTGGTCTTGTTCCCTCTCTCATCGTCCTATTTCTGCTTTCCTCCACATCCACATCATGCCCTTTCCCAGGCGCCGAGGTTGCCTAGCCTCCATCCACAGGCTGGCTGACACCCGCCCGCTCGTTCGGCTGAGCGAGCAATGCGGCTTGCGGTGAAAGCCTTGCCGTAGGTGCGTACGTGAGTGAGTTTGTGAGAGCTAGTCTAGTAGCATAAAAAAGAGAAAGTTGACTATGCTAGTTCACTCTAGAAGACCTAGTCTGATTATAGTTAGTAGTATAGATTAGTTAGATTCGTAGAATAGAAGAAGTTACTTCTTCATTCTATTAGTAAAGCGTTAGCACCTCTATAGAGTAAGGCTCTCTTCCGGTTCTTCTTTTTCCTTTTGACTTTTTTGCGGAATTGACTTAAAAAGCAAAAAATCTCTTCATACAATCAGTCTTGGTGTTATAATGTAGACATCTGACTAGAGAATAGCCCAACATAACCCGATTCTCACGTTAGCGGGACTAGTGACTCCGCACTTTCTTCTTCTTCGTCCGAATTCATTTGATTCCAGGTGATCCGTATTCCGATCGAAGAAGGATTAAACTAAAATGAGAGTCAGTTTGATGATAAAGAGCTTTTTTGCTTTTTTTATGAACATTGCTTTTGGAAGCTCTCACTCTCACTTCTTATAACTTATAATAAGCTCTGACATGAGACTTATGAACTCATTGGTTTTATATTATCAAGAAGTGTTTCCACGCTTTCTTGCACCAATTTCTCTTGACACATTACTAATTCCCCCGGTGTAGATCTACTTTATGTTAATAGATTAATAGATCGGTAAGAGTCTTGTTCCGATATATAACTTTTTTCTAGAGTTCATTAATATTAATCTCTATAGCTTAAATCTATCTTAATGATGGGTCGTAGGAAGAACAGGTAGTAGACATAAAATAAGGGGCACTCAGGCTTTTTGTCCTATATGTTCCTTTATATTTATAGAGAGTGAAATCGTTCCAGTTGGATCCACCTTTGGGCTTACATGCCCCCGGTTTCAAAGAACTACCTGATGCCACATCCTTCGCTCTTGATGGATGGCAGCTGGATTGCCTAGTTCAATGGTTGCTATCTTGCTAAACATAAACAGCAGTCTTCGCCTTTAATCCCATCTATCCTTTTAATGCCGACTCTGATATTCTCGTTCCTGCTTACTTTATTAAATTTCCTTTACCTTCCCCTGTCAAGTCAGGCAAATTGTGATGCATCCACATAGAGGAAAAAAAGATAAAAAGAAAGACTAATAAGTGAGAATACTTACTTCTATGACTTTTTTTTAGCGTTTTCAAGCCAATTGCCTGCAATTGGCAGAGAGTATCCGAATGAGACATTAAATTAAGGAAATTCCCGTAGCGGCGAAGCCCACTAGTAAGAGCCCGGCCACGTAACAAGATAAAATGTTCAAAGTGAGTACTAACAATACAAAAATCAAACTTCATCCAAGGATCATTTAGACAACATAAAGCACTAAGCGTATTGATGAGTCTGTCCTCAACACAAAGAATCAATATAATGAAAATCAAGGAAGGAAAAAACAGGGAGCTATTCATCATGATGATATGATCGTTGGCACTATCTAACTTAATAATAGATATGTCACAGCTCTCTTTGATTCTGGTGCTGAGTGCTCTGCCATTTCTTTTGCATGTCTTAGACGCTTAGGTCTACCTTATGACATCTTACCCTATAATTGTTACCATCTTAGCTTAGCCCTGTGACAGGAATCCCAGTGCTGAGTTCATTAGTTTGTAAAAATTGTAATATTACTGAGCGATAGCGAGAGGGCTTGAGACGCTAGCGCGCTCGGGCCGTTGCTTGTTTGGTCGAGATCTTTTAGAGCCTCTCCCTATCGGTTAACTACGTACCTCTTCCCTATCGGAATCGGAACTATTCGATATCTGATTCTCCTTGTTTCCTTTCCTGTGCTTTCAGAGTGGGAAGAGTTTAAGACCCGATAGTACGTATTCTTTTCCTTGTTCTTTGATCTAGTGGCACTCTCTCCTACAGAAAGAACTGCTTATCCTTAGTTTCACACTAAGCTCATCTAACCGCACTAAGCTAAATCAACCCTAAAGCTTTGCTATCGCTGCTATCCTTTCAGTCGAGATACTACGTTCCTTCAGTTAAGAATGACTTCAGTTCGAAAGAAAGGAAATAGTCTCGCTCAGTCCTGTTCGGTCGAGATCTTCAAACCAAAGCTTACTGTTCTCTTTCGGATCCTTCATTTAGTGAAACTCAAAGGCCAAATCCCTTTTGGGATGAGCTTGTATCAGTACTTCGGTAGTTGATTGATATGATATTAAGCCTTTGCTTTTGACATGCCACAACCAGGTAAATCCTATAGTCCGAGGAAGGGAAATAGCTTGCTATGAGATGAGGTACGCAGTCACTCGACCATGGGGAGAGGATAAGACACTCTCAGTGCTCCTGGAAGGCGAGATATGCCTTTCGAGGTCGTTGAAAGATGAAGTTTGTTTCACTGGTCACATACGAGATTTCAAAAAGCCTTTTGTCAACAAAAGTTGTTTAGAAAGATAAAAGAAAGAGATGACTGCGGTGTACCGCCTCTCAGTATGATTCAGCTTGGGACTTTCAAATGCCACTGGATGCCTGTCTTGCATAAGGACCCCATATCTAACAAAGTCATAAGCATAAGTATTTACCTCAAATGGTTTAGAGAAGTCCGGGAGAGCTAGAAGAGGTTCCTCTATCACCACTGCCTTTAGATCGTCAAAGGCCTTCTGACACTCCTCTGTCCAGGACCATGGCTTGTTCTTCTTCAACAAGTTAGTAAGAGGGGCTGCCCTTGCGGAGTAGCCCTTAATGGACGGCCTGTAGTAGTTCACCAACCCAAGAAATGATCTTAACTCGGCCACACAAGTGGGCGGCTCCCATTCCTTGATAGCTTGCACCTTCTTCTCATCCATACGTAGGGTCCCATGGGGGATAACATGCCCTAAGAAGTGCACCTCTTCCCTTACAAAGGAGCATTTCTCCTTCTTCACATACAACTCCTTCTCACGTAATGTCTTGAAGACGGCTCGTAGATGTTCAACATGCTCCTCCAATGAGTGCCGGGATTCAGTACCTTCCTCCTCGGAGTTTTGCAGTGTGTCCACACTCGTCTTCAAACTCTCGAGCTCATCAAGAGGGTGCCTTTCGTCAGTCCTAACATCACTCTCAACCTTCTCGACCTTACTACTCATCTCCAGCAATGCTTCCTCCAATGCAGAAACTTTCACAGATAGACTAGCAAGGTCCTCAGCACGTACCTTACTATGACCTCGTCCCTTCTTGCTTCCCTGCTGAGGAGGTTGGGATTCCATTCCCCTTCCCTACATGTTGATAGCAACTTCCTCAGTCATGCCAGACATGCTTGCCCACAAGTCTCGCTCCCACGAACCAAGCTCGAACCAGGCTTCCTCGAACCAAGGCTCTGATACCACCTTGTCACGGATAGCTGCTGAAGCTTTAGGGTTCATTTAGCTTAGTGCGCTTGAATTAGCTTAGTGTGAAAGACGAAGGTTGAGTTACGGAGCCCTTTTTCTTTGAGGCGCTAGAGAAGTGAGATTTTATAGCTAGACAAGACAACAGGGGAAAAGGAAGGTAGGTAAGATTCTCACCGAGCCCTAGTAGAAGCAGGTTGAAGCGTTGAAAAGAAAGTGATAGCCCGGATCTCCCCCACGTCCGTCTTTCAATCACCGTGAAGGAAATAAGCCACTGAAGAGCCCCTTCTCCCCTTCTTCTGCTGAAGAGAAGAGCATCATGACGGTCCGTCTTGCTTGTCTCAAAACTCAATCAAAATCGCTCATCAGCTTTTGGCAGTTTGACAGGCTTTGGCATGCCTTGGAGATTTCGACCCCTTTCCAGAAACCAGGCATCAAGGAGCATAATCTGAGCTATGGCTTTTCCAGCTTGGGACAGACGTGGCCTTGGGATAGGTATTTGATCTTTATTAGTCTAATAAAAGAATAGACAAGTAAACCAATAAATAACGTACTCTTAAGAGGACTTATGGGTGTCTGTTTACCACGCTGATTTCATTTTTTATTTACTTATTTAACAGGAAGGACTATTTTCCTTGCCTCAGTCTTTTGGCAAGGAAAATAGTATGTCACATCTGTATAAACAAGAAAGACCTACTAGATAAAGCGGGTAAGAACTACGCACCCTTTATCCTTTCCCCTCGCTCTGCTAATTGCTAGGGAAGAAAGAATTCATTCCCCCTACAGTCACTTCACTTTCCTATCATGGCCTTTCTTCATTCCTATATGGAAGAATTTTCCTAAGGTGAGGCAGCGGACAGGTTTCAAACTAGTACTGGTGGACTGTCTTAAAGAAGCAAGAAAGTCAGTCTCATATACGATGATGGATTAGCGAACAGAGGTCCTACGAAGCCGCTTCTGTTATGTTATAACGAGGAAAAAAGTCAGTCTACTTCAGTTAGTAGTCAGTCTCAGTCTTAGTAGTGAGTACTAAGACTACTAGGACTAGGAAGTAGGACTATGCTATTCCAATCCTATCTTCTAGACTAATAGTAGCTAAAGTCACTCCCAAAGGGAAATAAGAACCGACACAGCTTCTTCTCTTCCTCCGCAATATCAGTTCATTTCTGATTCAATCAAAGTGCTGCGTATTCGTCACTTCAAGCTTTGACGCAGTCAAGCAGCAAAGACCTAGACCTCTTGCCTTCGTCCCTTCGCTCCTTGATAACACCTTCTTCCTGAAATGAAAACATCTGCAGAGCATATTCTCGTCATCCCATCTCAGAAGAAGAAGGCGAGTCTCCTCCCACGGGCACATGACTATGAAGTAGAGAGAGCGCTACGCACCTTGGTTTGTTTGGTACCGAGCATTGAAGGATTTGATTCTCACTTGAGAAAGTTAACTACTTTAATGAAAATTGAAACGGAATTTCCCTCTGCTTTCTTTCAATGCAATGGCAGCTAGTTTACTAGTTCAATCGTAGCTTTCTAGTTAAAGCCTTTCGCCAGCTACCTCTTAGCAACGAGATGTGTGATTGGCTATGGTTCTGCCTTTCCTTTATTAGGTTAGAATTGAAACCCCCTCACTCTCAAGTGAGAGCTAAGGGGATATTAGAACAATTCTTTCATAACATCTGTTAGCAATCAATCAATATCCATCAATCAGTATAAGTTCTTCCTCTTTCTCTATGGTATGGTACGGGATGGGAGGAAAAATATGCATTTGGTTCTGGCTGTTCCCCTTGCATTTTCTAGGCCCTTCATCTAATATCTAATCATTTCGAATCGCGTGGCTGCTAAAGCAAGCTAAGCTTCACACGGCCCTGAGGAAGCCAAAAGACCCTCTTACCAATCTAATCAGTTGTAGTAGAAGAAGCTAGAAGGTCTTTAGGCACTCGACTGATAAGAAGAGGAGAGAATAAGGGAATAGTCAAAGTTAGGAACCAAGGGATATGAGAATGTGAAAAGCGATACGATAAGACAGTCATCTCACACGCTAGTCCAAAACCCTATTCCTGATCTGATCTTTTCTTTCCGAAAAGACAAAGTCTTCTTAGTCTTCCGCTTTTTCGGTGATATCTATAAGAAGGAAGACCATTCTTAAGGTAAACAGGAGTTCCCGACTCAAGCTAAATGATACCGTTTTTTGGCAAGGTAATTCAATTCTTTAGTTTGTGGCAGAAAGTTTTAGAAGACTCTCGGTTAATAAGGTCACTGCTTAACAAAGTGATCCTGATAGCCACTGACGGTCTAAGGAGTGGAGCTTACCTCTTTGCTCGTACGGTAATGAGGATGTCCCTACGTTCGGGGATCTTGCATTGCGCTTTCTATTTAAAGCAGTGTTCATCCGGGCTTATGGTGGAGAATTCAACCATGACTCACTTCCCGTACCCATCTTTCTGGACACGCTCATGGTATCCCTCAGGGTATCCTTTTCGAATCCCTTCTTTTCTTCTAATCCCCGATTTGAATCGGGAAGCATGAAAGAAATCCAAGAAGCCTGGGCCAACACCCATTTCATCACGTCCAATTCCCAGCTCAGAAAAGAGACTGATAGACAGTGTTCCAAGAGGATGCTTGAAGGTGGGATTTAGCTTTCTATTGTGTTACACGCCGTGCTTGATGACACTTTCTTTCTATTAGCGCTTAATGCATCTGTAAGGTAGGCTGGAGGTCCTTGTCCCACCTCTGATCATTGATTGAGGAGAAAGAATCCTTCTCTTTTTAGGTTCTAGTGAGAAGTCAGTCCGGAGTAAGATTGAGCAGCTAACAGCTCTTAATGCCTTAGTGCCCCATAGAGGACAGATCCGACTTCTCACTTTAGGGTCGGAGATCCGTACTGTTATTGAGTTTCAAGCAATGAATCTTATAGCCCTTGTGCCTTCCCCTCCGGGACTCTCAGGAGTAAGATTGAAAGTGTCATTAGTCGATTGAGAGGTAAAAGAGAGTTATAGACTGTGCTCCAGGAGTTCATTCTAGTCGTTTAGGGTGAAGTTTGCGGGGAAGTTGAAGAAAGAGCAGAAAGTAGTAGCATTACGACCTGAGCTGCAAGAGAGAAGTCAATTCCTCTTCTTATTCAACCTATGCCTTAGTCCGTTGTCAGATAAGGCGGGCGGTATGAGGTAACGAGATATGACGATCAGGGGAGGCTTCGAGCCGTAGAGAGCCCCGCAGGGGGAGTTACTGACGAAGTAGCAGTCTTTGAGGAATTTGCTGTTGAATTAACACAAGTTTGATCCCTAAGTCCAGTAAGGAAGTTCGAATCGATTCCCGGAAGAAATACAACTAGTTAAGTCCGCTTTGCGCTTGAAGCGAAAGTCCGCCGGGTGCCTAAGATCTAGAATGCTCTGTCTTTGATGAGACAGAAATGACTACTGTAGAGATCGAAATCCTGTAGCTGTAGTAGCTAAGATTGACTTTTTCATTTCGTCATTGAATCTCTTCATGTTGATCTAAGGGATATAGAGGATTAGATAAGTGGTCCCATAGGGCTAAACAGTATAGGCGTAGTTACTGGGGATCTAGTGTGCAGCCAAGGAAATAGCAGTCTTCTATTCTTCGTGAAAGACCATCAGAAAGAGATAGCACGTAAGCTGTAAGATAAGTCCTTTGTTCTATTTAGTTACGCAAGCTGGAGTCTTTCTCTTATGATTTAGTAACGGGTCAGTACTTTTTCTTCCTTAACTCTCTATCAGAGAGAGAGAAAGAGTGAAATCTGAGACTTCAGTTAGTTTGCAGTACCGCAAAAATTGACTGTCAGCATAGACTACTAGGTGGTGAAAAGGTCATTGACTGTCAGCATAGAGTCCTATGTTAAATGGTCGCAATCAATCATAGGCCGCTTTCGTTACCGTAGCTGCTGAGACCAGTACTTTAGCCCGATCTCCAAATTGGATTACTAACCGTATTGAGACCCAGTACCTTAGACCAATCAAATGAGTAGGATTTGAGTGGATGAGGCGGCGCACTGCGCTTCTATATTGACTTGAGGTTAAAGTCAGTAGTTAGCCTGGGAAGTTCGTATTAATCTTTCTATTATGATTTACTTAGACGTCCCGACCCAGGGAAGTAGATAAACCAAAAGAAGCCCATTTCACCTGCTTCCTTAAGCTAGGCAAGTAAGGATTCGAAAGAATGTCACAGGTAGTTCTCTTTCTACTTAGAAGTAGCAGGCGATCTCGTTAGTTAGAAATGCTAGTACTGTCTTCATAGTGGGGAAAGCAAGAGAAGAGCTCATTCTATTTACAACTTCAGCAGGTGATAACTGCGAAATCCTTAGTGGCAAAAGAAAAGGCCTTTGAAGGTAAGAATATATGGCTCTCCACATGATGAAAGAAAAGGACTTAAGCCTTAGACAGACAAGACGAGAACATTACTACGACCGGAAGAGAAGTCATCAGCAGCAGCCGGAGAAGCGACTATTGATATTCGAATACTAGCCGTCCCTGCTTCATCTTCTCTTGTTGTAGGCCATGAAGTTAGATACCGGTGAATTCATTCCTTAGCTGCTAACTGCTCAGATTGAGTGAAAATCCCGCCCTTGAGATTGAGATTCAGGATTCGAACTACGACCTTCTAATTAGAAGCAGGAGAGCACTCACTAACTCGAATGAATGCCCCCCTGCCTTAGATGTAGAGAGGACAGAGCTGGTAGGTATACGAAGAGACTTAGAGCCGTATAAAGGCATAAACTTCTTGTTGCCAGAAGGCAGTCAGGAATTACTATTTCTATTGAGTTCCCGTCCTGTACTAGAGTTGAGAATGAGGAGAGAACTCATTCTTTAAAGCTTGGGATTTCAGTCAGATTCTTCCTATTGATCTTTTTGTGCTTTCCTATGTTTTCGTTTTCTGAGCTTACTATTGCTATTACGTCCCCGGAGTCAAGCTACTTCTCCATTTTCGCTGTCAAAGCCTTCTAATCTTCTCTTATCCTCTATCCGGGAAGAGATCAATCATCCCTATCATCGCCCATAAAAAGGTTGGTCGAAAGTCAGCGTAAATATCATAAGAAGAGATGAATGCTTTCGAGATCAGTCATTCGCATGTGTTACACGGGAGATCTAGAAGAATGAGCTGCTGGAGAGATTAATCAGTCAGAATGAGCTGCCTATTTCCCGTCCGCTATCTCCTCCTGCTTCTGATCTGGCAGGGGGGGAGCTTCCAATTTCTATCTCTTTAGGTGCATGAAAACCCTTATAAGTCTAAAGCAAGGTCTCCTTTTTCCTTAGTGCCCGGGCTAACTTCAGTCCTCTAAAGAGGAAATAGAAGACAAAAGCACTAATCAGTCAGAAGCAGCAACGAGTCCCGTCTCCGCTCTTCCCTAGGCTTCAATTACTAATCCCTTTGATTCTCTTCCTTAACCCAATTGGGATCAAAGCGTAAAAGAAAAGGATAAAACAACTGTAACTCAAAAGAACCGTTAACCCTCGGCTGCTTAGTCACTAATCCAAAACTAGAAAGAGTTGGTACTATTTGAATCGATTTCCGGGTCTTCCCCTGGTGAAGAATAAAAGCACTCGAAGCCCTAACCCCTGACTTCTGCTTCATTAGTGGAGTTTGGCTTCTCGGCCTATTCCTAGATCTTACCCAGGAAGTTCGGCAAGAAAAAGGCAGTATTAAAGAATCAAGCATAAAATTTCCCCAGCTTCATCAGTAGATCCTCAGATTGAGTTTAAAACAGCCTTTGATGGGCTTTTTATCTATAAAATGCCTTAAGTCTCTAGCGCATAACTGAAGAAAGTTCGCTATTACACTCGTACCTGATCTTCCCAGGTAAGTCAGAGTCAGCCAGGCCATGTGCTACAGATGAGGTTACCGTCCCTTACCGCATCCGGCACAAGAAAGACCTGACTGCGTCCTCTCATCCTATTACCTGCAGGGATTGAGTTACTCAAGCCGGAGATCTGTCTATGAGGTCAGGGACTTCATTCGTTTAAGTATTGACGAAGTGGAACCATAATGCGTAGTCCAGGGATTCTCTTCCCGCGGCCTCTCATCCAAGTCACGGTGAATCTATCACAAAACCCGGGAAAGCAAGAATGACCAAGGACTAAGAGCCTTAAGCTCAAACTCCCATAGAAGCTAGCCCTGCCCATGCTGCTTATGCGAGATCTATTTTTACCAATTCTAGGCCTAACTGTCCATTTATGGGTTTAAGTTAGCTAAGAAATCAAATGTCTGGGTAATATATTCCCGCCATCCTTAGTCCCTTAGTCCGTAGACAGAGATGAGAGATGAAGTTAGTTTGCCATAAGGTATATCAAGCAAGTAGGCTTAGTTTAATACTAGACCAACTAGAGAAGCAGAAAGCTAGGAAGCTCAATGCTACCGTTTTATCTTTAGTACCTTTAGTTAGCAGGGTTCTTAGGAATGCTATCAGCCTATGCCCTTAAAGGTTATTCAAAGGTTATTCCTTTGTATTCAATACCGGGGAATTCATTTTTTCTCTTCCCCGAAGAGGCAAGGCAGTAAGAAAGAAAGTATGTGATAAGTTTAAAGACTATATTTATATATTTACGAGATGATCTTTGTCTTCCCATCTATTCCCCTTGACCGGGAGATTCGATGCCTATGCCCACCTCTTAACCGGGATGTTAGAGAAATAAGAGATGATGTTGGGTATCTTACTTCCCCGGTGTGAAGAGACGAAGTCTAATTAGAAAGTTAGAAAGCCCTGGTCTCCTACGAATGCTTTTATTACTAAATGACTGGGACCCATAGGATTCAAATAAATAAATGAATTAATAGAAAGAAGTCAACTACACTATTCTACACTATTGAATAGGCAGTCGCTGGACTAGTATTATAATATAATGACTGATTCTCGATTTTCCTCCGGTTTCTGAACTGACGTCCTTCTCTCTGGGTTCTCGATTTCAGGGCGTGTATCAAAAAGATAAAGAGCTCTAAATCCTTTGTGTTCCATACTAGGGTTGTAAGAGATAAGAGAATAGTAGCTTGAATAGCTTACTAAAACTTCGTCCGCTGCTTTTAGGGCTTTAGTGTTAGGATGCCTTGCTAGCGTGACTTTCCACGGCTTTTCCTCATCTATTGCTTCCAGCTAAGCAGAAAGACTGAAGGGAAGAGGGACGACTTCATTGAACTTAGAAATTCTTCGCAATCATGATTTTTCGTTTACCTACTTCGGAACGAAAGAAGAAGCTAGACAATGGATTTCCAAGGATTTGGTACTGGAGACGAAGGGACTCTGGGTAAAGCCCGCACTCAACTCATAAGGTTTAGGGCGAGCATTCTTTGATTTCTTTAGAGTTACGGTTAAGAGAAGGTAAGAGATGGGACTAGTAAATCAAGACCAAGACCCCTCCCACTCTCTTATGTTTTTCGTTACGGGCTTTTCTGTTGGAAGAGAAGCCGAAGAAATTCCTCGATTTTATGTCACCGTATGAAGTAGAATGAAGTCCAGGATTATTGTTCTTTCAAGCCCATCCTGAGACAGAAATGGATGAACTTCCGATTCATCTTTGTGTGAAGAGAAAGCCCTACCGGACCCGACTCAGAAGCCACAGAGAAGTCAGAACTAGTCTATTATTTCCCCTGCTTCAACTGCGATTGAATTAGTGACCTATACTTTCGAATTATAGCGCTTTTCAAAATTGAAATTTCTAAAAGCCTATAAGACATTACGCTCCTGGAAGAGTCACAGAATCTCGAAATAGAGGATTACCAATTGTGAAAAGATCTGGGCAGATAAGCCCGGAGATAATTCTCTTCTATGGCAATTCCTATAGCCTTATAAAGTATAAGATTCGATTTAGAGTCCTCCGATCAGGTAATTGGAAGATAAGGGATTTAACGAACAAAAGCAGTCTTTCTTCCGGACAGATCTCAGCCTTTTCAATCACTGGAATTTCATATTTCAGACTTCCGGACAATCGATCTTAGCTGTCTTTAGGCAGACCCGGGAATCTGAATAGAATGACAGGTTTGCCCTTTTTTATATGAGATTTCGGCTTACTTGGTCCTAATCTTTTGTCATGCAAATATAGGATCAATTTGATCTGAAAGCCGCTAACGGAGATGATTCCACTTCTACGGCTGCTACTTCGTCCCTAACTTACCTGGGAATTGATTCACCGAGATCAGGAGATCTCCGGCCCTCAAGCAATAAGTCTTCTATTTCGCCTGGGAACTCCGGGAACTAGTTATAAGTCGTCTTCCAGACGTGACTTGTTTTGCTCTGCGGTTGAAGTCAGATCTCAATCGAAAACGGAAACTGATCTTCTGACTGAAACGAAGGAAATCCAAGATATGGCATTTCATTCTTTATTACCGAATCTGGGAAAGGAGAGTTCTTTGCAGCTTCTGATTGATTAATATCTCTAGCCTACTGACTAATAGATGTATTTACTGGCTGTTTATCAATCTAAGGAATTTCCTCATCAGTACCTTCTTCGTCAGTCTGTTACTACATGGGCAGACTAAAGGACGTCTAACTGCTTCTATGGGAGTTTGAATAGAAGCCTAGGCTTTCGATCAATTGGATCTCTTTGCCTCATCAGTAGTAGCTTATTCAAAGAGGGCTACTTACTCCCTTACCGGGAATATCCATACTTCAATCCTGCAGCTCTTGCAGTTTTCTGCAGTAACGCTTACTCCGGAGCTATTTACGGGCATAGCTGGTAGAGCTTAGTAAGATCAGCTTGCTTTCCTTTTACCTGCAATGGTCTTGTCCTCTAGCGGCTAAAGGAACTAAAAATGACAGGTCGCTTTCCTTCCCTGCTACTTAGTCATCAGTAGCCCCGGGGAAGATGGCCTTCTTCCTTCCGTCAGACGGGAATTCATTAACAATAGACAATAGAAGACTGATTACTTTCCTAACTCCACGCTAACTATTGATAATGTGATAATGAGTTCTTTCATTCTTCTTATCGACTTTCCGATGCTTTCTACTTCCTTACTTGACTTGAAAGCTGTAACTCTACTCGGTAAGAGTTCCGGGTTAAGATACAGGATGAGCCTACTCATCTGAGGGCTGTTACTAGAGGATTTATCTGTCTACATATGTAATTTTTAATTGCTTCTCTGGGAGTTGGCCGAGGGTTTTTTGTTGTTCGAAATTCCCTGATATAATGGGTTTATGGGTAATTACCTGGTAAGCAAGATTTATGGAATCTCCGGCTTCTCATTCACCGAAAGTTCTAACTAAAGATGAAGCTCGGCCTTTCGTAACACATGCAAAATTGGAATCTCTGAAATCTCCTTCTGCAGTCAGTCTTCTTTCCTTGTCTATTAGAATCTGATAAAGATAAAGTCAGGCCTGCCTTGAACTAGAGAGAAACTAGAGAGAGGCTTTATCTAGAGCTAGAGAGAGGCCCAAAGTCTTATGTATGATGGTCGTAGATGGTGTGGTCTCAAGGGCTACCCCCGGAAAGACAAAACCATTCCCTGCTCGAGGCCTAAACCAACCTATCGCTTCGCTCTAGTGACTACGTTCCTTTACAGTCGAGTAACTGCGTACCTCATATGTGAGTCTTCCTTCTTCTTTCCCAATCAGGCAAACCTTAGTTTGCTTTAGAAAGTCAAGTAAGGCAGTAAAGCACAGACATGGCATGCGGTTGTAACAGCTATACCTTATTCTGTAACAGCTCCTTCATGCTTTAGCCGATAGAGAGCAAGGAGGTAAAGAAAGGTTACAGGCAAACCTTAGATAGCTACAGGGGGGAAGGCTAGCAGCTGATCTTCCTTATTCTACGATGCAACTATTGCTCCTTCCTTTGCGGAAAGCGCTTAATCTTAGTAAGTGTAAGTCCATCTTCACTATTCACTATAAAGTCAGAACAGATTTCCTCGAGTAGAATCATATCCAATCTTCCTGCTCAGCCAATCCCCAGTACAAGCAACTACATCTAGTTCATTCCCAAGGAAAAAGGCTACCTTAACTCCCTTGAAAGGCTGTAGATGGGGGATAAACTTTGACTCCTGACTTTACTTCACTTCGGAATGAGATGAGGTTTTAGATATCTATCTGAGACAGCTGAATGCGTACTTACTTCTTCAAGTAATTTCCCATCGACCTTGCTATATAGGTTCATTGAACTAGTTTCATTCCCGAAGATCACTTCACTCCCTGTTGACTCGTGATAGAGTCACTTTAGCCCTACTAGAAAAAGAATTTATAGAACAGCCATAAAGTGTTATCAAAAGATTGAATTTCGAAAGGTAGAGGGCAGCTTTTCACTTTTAACATTGTAGCTAGTGAAGTTTCACCGGGGGAGTTAGGTCATATCTCGCTATGAGACACCAAGTTAGGACGTAAATAGGTCATTTCGCTAGCTCTGGGCCACAGCACCGTCGGAAAGGACCTATGGGTTAAGGGCTACTCACATGCCACGTCTTGCCGATTACTGACCCATCTCATCTTTACCACTGCGGTATATGCTATAAATAGGGAGTTGTCTAAGTGGTCGAGGCTTAGAGTGGCCGTATTCGACACCTCCTAAGCCTTATCCATGACTTTCATTCTTTCTTGTCTACTATTTGCTCTTACGGCTAGTGCGCTATTGGTGTCCGGGCGCTGCTTAGGGGACTCCAGAGCTAAACCTCACGCTATGGGTGCAAGCATTACAATGGATGCGTATAAAAATCTTATAACTGTAAATCTTCTCTTATCCTATCCGCTCTTGAAAGATAAAAGAGCCATTGCCAAGCACAGAAAAAAACTTGAAAATAGGATCTTGCAAGCTACTAGGTCAGTTGAGAAATCGGCTGTTGTGCACAGAGTTGTTATCAAATCGGATCTTGTCTCTTTCCTGGTAGAAGCATGGGCTCTTTCATTCACTACTTTAGCCCGTCTCCTTACTATAAGGATTGCCCATTACCTTGACTTATTGGATTCGGGTGATGCCTCCAACTAATCAATAGAAAAGAGTCCCGCTTGGGGTAGAGGATGTGGACTATACCATTCCCTTAATTATTCATTAGAAGCGTTCCCCATCTATAAATCTATAACAGCCCGGAAAAGTTAGATCACCACCGCCTAAATGCAGCCGTTCTCATTACCTGAAATGGCTTCCTAAAGGATTGAACTCCCCGGAGCTTTCTTACCATGCCCACCGGAAGATCGAATTAGTCCCACTACTGAACCTGCCTTGTAGTAAGATACAGGTGAGCAACCTAGTTTTTAAGCCCCTATCACTCATTCTCCTTTCGTTCAAGAGCGTATTTGACTCTTTCTTAGACCTCCCCTTGAACACTGAATCCTATACTATAGAAATGGCATTTGACCTATTTCCTTCAGCTTGCCTAAACCGTCCGATGGTAGCGAAGGGGAAGTGTCGGTCTGTCATTCTGTCCTGAGAGTTTAGTAAGGACTTTCAGCTTATCGTTAGAACGCTTTCTCGCGGGCAAGGATAGCTGCCCAAGGCTTTCGTCTCGGGGTAGCAACCGAATCTTAGAAAAGCGCATACGGGGGGTTGATAGAGATTGCTTTTTCTTTAGAATCCCTATTGAATTGGGCGAGGAACCCTCTTCTACTAATTCATGGGCTATAGGCTACTCAAAGAAAATGGACGGGGAGGAATAAGAATTTTCCCTCAATCTTGGTCGGAATCGAAAGCGAGGAAACTTACCACATGATCGGCAATGGGCATAAACCCGAAAACAAGATTCACTCGTTCTTCAGCCCTCACGTAGACATGAGTTGGATGCCCTGCCGCGGAGGACTGCTTTCAATAAAAAAAAAGGAGATGAGAGATAAGCGACTTGCCTTCCTCAGGATTAGCCATATTGGAGCTCGGGAATTGGAGTGTGAAGGGGGGCATAGCGAGTAGTTTCAGTGGAAGTGGAAGCAGCAGCAAAACCAAAACTAAAAACTAAAATGGATCGTCATCACAAGTATAAAGAAAGTTAGCTGAGGGGTTACCTATAACGAGGAAAGCGAAGGGGCTGACTACCGGTGGCACCATCTTCGATACCCTTTTCATGTAAGGGTAGGTCCGAAGGGTCTAAGAAAAGGTAGCGCTATACTCTGTGTTGAAGTGCCATCTGAGTACTGATATTCAGCCGGGTAACCACCACTGGTAGCCCTCCGGTTCCTTAAACATATAAAGATGGGGTTTCCTTAGCAAAAGAAGGTAACCATATTAAAAAAATAGCAATAGAGCATGAGCTTTCAACATGGAGTGGAGACTCCATAACGTACACAAGGAGTAACTGATCTATGAATATCGTCCTAATTCAGGTCTTGTTCCGCACTTAAATGGATAACTCAAACCCTTACCTTGACCAGTTTGTAGTGGAAAACCCCGATGACATAATCGTTTATAGTCACTCACTGGAGGTTTGGAACCCTGAGTACAGTGTTGAAGTGTAGCTACGTCCCGTAAGGTCACTTTACCCGAATACCTTACAACCATGGAACTAGCCTCGACTTGATCCACGGAGTACACCGTTTGGGAGCCAACTAGGCGCTTCAGAGGCGCTGTTTGGTTAAATGTGCCATCCATACATAATGTTTTGATCTAAGATTTCAATTCTTCCATGTTTTCGCAGTAGCATATTGTTCCATGGAGCTAAGGTCCAAAATATGGAAGAAACTGGTGTTTCCACGACTCTACCACCCAGTCAATTCTGTTTCACTTAATCCCTATTTCATGGCCACATATCTTTCCGGCTAAGGAATGGGAAACTCTTCTTTTGTTACATGAATCCTATTTTCATTTCATCCGGGAAAAGCCATCTTTTTCTCAACAATGTCTTTGTTATTTGATCCAATAGCGTTCCGTTAGATAGGAACAGATTTGATAAATACTGATAACTCTCGGATAGAGTATTAGAACGGAAAAATCCATTAGATAATGAACTATTGGTTCTAAGCGCGATGAATCAACAATTCGAAATGCTTTTCTTGCGTATTCTTGATAAACCAGCGTTTAGACATAGATGTAGAAGGATCTGTTTGGGAAGTAAGAAGCCCCCTTGACATCTCTTCATCTGCAAAGAATTCTCGATGGGAAAACACAGAGACAAAAGACTGATCTTTGAATAGGAAAAAGAGTGGATCCGCAGGGTCCCAAATGAATTGGCTTATTCGAAAAAAAGCCTTGTTCTTTGGAAGATCTATCTCGTGTCTGGTACAGCATGGTTCCACTCTGCAAGAACTCCGAATCATTCTCTTGAAGCTCATCCTCTTCATCATAAATGATCCGCTAGCCCCGAAATGACCTATCCCAACTCTTAGTAGTTAGTAGTCAGTCTTAGATTATCTTATCTTTTCCTTGAGGTGTGTGACCATTGTCCTAGTTGAGTGAGGAGGGCTTGAAAGGTTAGAATTCAGCTAAATATAGGAATGCCTCGACTAAAATGGGGGACTTGCACATCAGATGTTGAAAAGAGCGGATCTTCCTTATGCAGCTCTGACTCCTTAGCCTTTCACACTAAGCTCTTCTAACCTTAGCGCAAGCACTAAGTAAGAGACCGACCTTACCAAGAGGGTGCCCAGTTTGCTTAGGGGGAAGGATCAGATCAATACAAGGATTGCACCTCTTTACGCTGAGCTGGATCGATGCGGCTGGTCGAAGTAGAGGATGAATTAGGAAGTCTTTCTGTCATAATATATGATATTGTTATCTTTTTTTTTTCTTTTTCTATATAGCAACTCGCCAAAGAATAATAAATAATAAGGATGAAGAGAAGACAACAGAAAGAGCAGAAAAGGCATTACACTCAGACACAGGACCGGACTTAAACGGATACTGTACAGACTTAGAGGAGATCCAGGATCAGATCTGCAATCCTTAAGGCGAGTGAAGTGACTCAACCTAATTACCTAAGAGCTAAGGCTTCAAGTCAAGGCTATTTTGATCCTAATCCATTTCCAGGGTCAAACCTGTTCATTGATGTCGCCACCTGCGCAGTCTGTCCTAATCAGACAGAACTACCCGGTTTTGACACAATCGGCACCAACCACTGGCTCTACATGTTAAGAGCCATCATGGCGAGTGGGCGCGTGCGGTAGAGTAAATCTATCGTATGCGTCCTGGTGGAGTGTTTTCCAAACACTCGGGTGATAGAGTAGGCGTTAAGCCACCTGTCACCCCCCAACGGTCTGACCAAGGGGACGACGAAAGTCGCACCCATCTAGGATGAGGTGAGTTTATACTCATTGATGCTTAGCTATGGCCAGGAATTACTCAGATATATGGGTAACCCGAACCATATTCAGCATTTGAGTTGGTCGACTTGTCTCTGTATGGCCTGACATAGTAATAGTAGGTAATTCTGCCTACGCTATGTCATGCGGTGCAGTTACATTTCGGCCGAGTGTCCCTTGAGTATTTAGTAGTAGTCTCTGGAGTTTACACAAAGGAGATGAGCGAACCTATATTTGAGGGCGCTCAGATGTGGTGGGCAGGAAGGGACTGATGGCAATCATTGCTGTTCGGTCAATTATGAGGCTTGGGTAGCTATCTGCTACTCGGTCTGGTTACATATGGAGAGACTTAGCACGGCTTTTGCCGCAATGTCCCGACTTTAATGGGAGGCAAGTTGCTCTTCATATATAATTAGATTAGGGTGGTGGAAGTTGCTCAAGCTTCCTCTGATTAGCACTTTCTGTTCACTAGATGACGGATTGATTTCCGTGCTAGGTATAGATGTATCGAAGTTGCATGAAGGAGAAGGCCGCTAGGCCAACTTCCCTGGTAAGGGACAAAGAGGAGACTAAATGACCTCCACCAAAAGGCCTTTTAGTATCCATGTCTGTTCAAACAGACAGCGCCAGGACACAACCGAAGTTGTGTCCACTCTCCTTATCGCCCGACACGGAGTCGAGACGGGGGGGCGCCTGGGTTCCAACCAGGGCCTTCTTCAATAAATGATGGATGTCATAATCAGTGACAAACATCACCCATGAAGAAGGTGAAGTTTCACTATTCCATATTATCTGTAGTGTACATGCAAGCAACTACATGCACAATACAGAGAACCAGAATAGGTGCTTCATGCGACACCAACCACAACATGAACAATCTTCATTCTATGTGCTCAAGTTGCAGTCAGAGATAGTTGGAAACTATCTCTACCCGAGGAATGAGACCTCGGATGGTGCCTAATCTCAGAAGGGAAATCCGGATTCCAGGGCAAATTCCTGTGATTCTTGGTTAGCTGACTCAGGGCGGATGGGGCGGGCAAGGAGAGCGGCATTGCTATAGGTTCGATTCATCAATGTCGGTATCTCAGTCACAGATTGATGTTGTCCTAAGACCCCTTGGCGGAGGTTGCAATTTACCTAAAATACCCCCAGACCCCCTAACGCAAGAGTTGCTGTTTCGTCTTATGCTATTTGGTCAAAACGTATGTGTGAAAACGAGTATGTGACCAGAACTGATATCTTTCCCTCAGGCATGGGCGGTAGGTGAGGTCAAAAGAAAGTGTACAACATGCGAGATGTTGCACCATCACCAGAAGTATGACACTGGGTACTAGACGAGGAAACTTTGACAATTGGCTAGATCTCCGTTCATAGAATGCCCGTTTCGGAACTCGGGCCAAGTCAATTTGCATGAGTTTTGCTTTTTTTTGCTGGTCAGACATCGATCATAGAAGCGCGATCTCCTTCATAGCATGGCATGTTCCGTTGTTCCTTGATCAGTCAGCCAATTAGTTAGTAATTGCCATCAATAGTAAGATTAATCAACTAGGAATGTGGAATACCAGGATTTGAGATTCTTTTATTGAAATGTTGGTTCCGTCTAGTGGATCCTCCTCTCAGAGGTTGGGATTCACAGCCATATTTCGTACATCAGGCTCTTACACTGCTACTTAAGGGCGTTTTCCTGGGCATTCTCTTAAGCTTAAAAGAAAATTCACCGGTAGCCCCCGAAATGCTGTCGTTAACTGGCCTGAAAAGGCCTGGAAATGGCAATAGGAAGAACACATTTTGCAGTGGGGCTAAAGGGTCTTGAGAGATGTTTTCTCTTCTTTCTTTTGCCTGCGTCGAGACAATAATTTAGTACGGAAAGGGCTTTTTCCAACCGCTTGGGTGGGAGCCTATTGGCTAGTCTCTGCTGGAAGAACTAAAGAATGAAACGAGGCAGGCTCACTAACCGAGATTCCCAACTGCTAAAAGAAGGGGTCTGCTGAGTCAAATATTTCATCTTAAGTACCAAGATTGTCTGTTCAGGCTGGTCTGTCTTCATTCGTGATAAGATTCCTATTGACCTAAAAGTAGAGAGAGTGGATTAATTATTTTGTTCGTCCGTTTGCGTACAAGAAAGAGTTTTCCTTTCTACCATGGGGATATTCTCATACACACAAGAAGAAGGCGTTCCACAAGAGGGTTTGTTCAGATCGATGAAAAGTATCTACGCTTGGAATCAGTGTCCGAGTTTGTCTCTTTCTTTCGATATGATGAGGGCCTTGATGAGCAGAAATTTCCATCGTGGATTGGAGAGGAATAAGAAAAGCAAAAGATGGAAGTTTTCATTTCACTTTGTGGTGGTACTGAAACTGAATGATTCAGTTGACATTCTACTTTGTGGTATCTATCATTCGATGGTCAAGAGCCCCTTCCCTTAAGGTATGGTATACTCTACAAGTGGCCACACCAACCCTGCCATTAATTCATGCATTTAGCACGTTAGACCACCAACAATCGAAGGATCGAGGTCTACCTTCTATATCTATATATAAGTCATTTCCATAATGGAGTGAGTGTTCCTGGAACCGGGATTGGTATTGGTACCAGCCATCATAGAGGATGACTCTGGCTTTCTTTACATACTTTACATATGAGCATTCATATGATCCCCTGATGCGCTATAAAGAAGGTTTCATGCAGCCCATCGGGGTGAGAAGAGGAAGGGGCTCTTGTCTTGAATACAATTTTTTTGAAGTTTGACTATATGTAAGTTGCCACCATCCAGGTTTTCCTAATGATTGGATACACGGATGACACACGTTCAGAGTGAACTAGTAATGTTCCGACTGAGTAGTGTCTTTCCTTCATCAATAAGGATTGTAACTGTCCGATGGCAGAGACTTTTAGAAGATTCTCGGGTACTAAGAGTCTTTCTATCTAAAGTGATCTTAATACTCACCGATGGTCTTAATAAGGAGATGCGTATTGCCGCCTATTTGTTCGCCAAACTGGTAATCTATTTTGGTCGAAAGAGCGGATATTTACATTTTTCGCTTTATTTTAAGCAGTGTAATACTTGTCCTATGGCGGCGTCAATCGACCTAAAGGTTATTTATCTCTCTCTCTCTCTCTAACACGGTCAGGTTATCCTCGGATTTATCCATCTTTTCACAGAAAGATGATCCTTCGAAAAGATGACCGTGCTGATGTATTAGTGCGTCTTTCTTCAGTTTAGCCTAAATTAGAGTCTTGGTTAAGCGTGAAGATAAGAAGCTTTTTGAGCCAATCATCAGTCCGGTTAAGGATATGGATAGGGTCAGTGGTCGTGTAAGTGAAATGTGACTTAGTTAAGATCATGGACCGTTATCTACCTTGGCTGCTTCCACCATTTAAGCTTCGAAGCTTAAAGACCGAAAGTTAACCGCTTATTTATATAAGAGTGAACTTAGACTTCTAGAAGAACCAGAGGCGAGACTAGATTTCCTAGTCTAACTCTAATAGTGGGGGGCCCCGGCTTTTATTGCTTTCATTTCGTAGCTGGAAGCGTGGCGCATTCGTGACTTTTTCAGTGGAAGAGTCAGAGTGATCCTATAAAGGACTTTTACCTTACGACTGTCCGACTATATGATACAGAGACTTTCATTGCCCTAAATTCCTCACATAAAGCAACAAAGGTAGTGTCAAGTGTAGCGAGAACATTTTCTATGAATATAATCCCACAAAAGTCAAATAAAGACGTTCAGGCGCTCTAGTGTCTAAAAAAAGGTTGGAGGAAAGGCTACTAGAGAAGGGACCTGCCAAGGGCGGGCTGGAAGGCGACAATAGCAATAGAGTGGCCAAGCGTTGACAGAGAGGAATGGATTTCGGAATCCTGCATAAAATCATAAGAATAACAGAAGTTCTTGAGGGGAGATCCGTTAACTCTATCTCGATGCAATACAATAAAAATCAGTCTTAGTCTAGCGACTTCTTGATAGCATGGGTCCTCGTCTCTGGGACCGGGCTAAAGAGCCAATAATAGAAGCGATTCAACCAGAGTGAAATTCCTTTCCTTTTTCCCTTCTTGGGTAAACCTGTCCCATTCCCCGAATCCAGGAATGGTAATATCTCGTCCTGACATGGCTTAACTTCCCTAAACCTACTTTAATGGAAGATGCCTAGGGCAGAAAGTGGTCAGTTTATCTAGCCCGATAGGCAAAGACCTTAAAGATGGGGCACTTCGTGGCTTAAACGGCTCTATTTTCACTATGCTCCACCGTTAGAGATTAGAGAAGAAAGAAAATATATGCATATATATAAAACAAACCCCAAGAACGAACAACTAAACCATCCGGTTCGGGAAATGCCTTTACAACGGTATTCAAATAAGCTGCTGCAAAGAATGAGAAGTAGGTATCCTAATCAGTCGTTAGCTTATCCATCTTATTATCTTATCCATAGGTAAGAAGCCTGGATAGCATAAGCTGAATCATATTTATTTAAGAGAAAGACTAGGACTTTCTTTGCGAGAACATGAACCCTAGATACCCGACTCTCACATGTCAGATCAATGACGTAGAAAACTATACACCGCTGGGACTTTTAGATCAATTGCTATTTCATTTTAATAGGCTGCACATGAAGGGGAATAGGCGCTATTGGAGGCCATGAACGAGAGGAATACTAAATAGTTGATATAGTTAATGTACGAGCAGGAAAGAGTCAAAAGGAAGAAGAGGAATAGGTTGTGCTTGGGTACCTATGACACTTCTTCCTAAAATCTCATTGCGTGAATTAGCGCAGTAGCAGGAGTGTCAGCTATCACCCTTGTCTCTTGCTTATGGTTCTTTTGACTCTTTGGAAGAATGGGTTATTTGCAAGAATGGGTAGAAGATATCCACGCACAGAGAAGGAACAGTTTTCGCTAGAATGCCTTGTTCTCGAATCCAGATAAAACAGTTGGGATGGAGGAGTTGGAGAATCCAACCTGCTGTGGGAATAGTGCCTCACGTCGACTTTTTGACGTTGAATCACGAAGAAAGAAGAAAATGGCACGAGTGAGCTAGGTAAGGGTCAAGCATTTCGATTTCTTCCTTATAAGAAGAAGGGGCAAAGAAGGCGCTGCTAGTAGGATACCCTGAATCGGACAAAGAATGGGAGGAGCGTAGCCCTTTAACAGAGGGGAGCCACGTAGCGGTAAGAAGACTTTTACGTTTCAACAGTTGATTGCGTATAGCCCAAGGAATAGGAAAATGGGGGATCGAAATAATGCTTACAGTTAAATGTGAAGGCTTGGCTTACAAGCAAGGAAAAGGCAAGGATAGAGGTGAGTGAAACTTCGCAGCTCCCCTTCTTGAACAACCAAGGCACAGCTTGAAAAGCAAAGGCTAGAATAGCATAGCATATAGAAATAGGATAAATAGGCTGGATTGCCTTCCTTGCATCAATTGGCACTATCAAGTCGGACTCCACAGCAAGAGGAAAGGAAGCAGTCCCAAGCGCGTTTACGCCGCTTCAGTAGGAAACCATTTGAGAAAGTGCCACAGCTCTTGATTCATGTGCATAGGCTTAGAGCCAATAGTTGCCCCTGGCTTCCTCAAATGTCATTGCAGATGATCTTCTCTTCTCGGGCAGTGAATCAATATCCCGAATATAGGATAAAAAAAAAAACAACAAATGTTGTTCAGGCAAAAAGACAAGGTTTTTCCTTGCTTTCATCGAAATCCCCGATTTTATAGAGTCGTTCTTTGAGATACATTTTCTTTGCCTGCTGATTTTCATCCCCGTTTTCGTTCTTTTGCGCAGGGGCCTTGGGCTTTTCCTGTCCAGCGACTTGTATCGCCATTAATTCTTTCTTTTTAGTTTTATAAGACTCGCCTTTTCTGATCGTAGACCACCCTATCCCCTTTCGGTCGAGCTATTTTATAACCTTAACTTTCACTTTAGCCGTCAAAAGAACCTGGAAGAGCCAACCAAACAGGAACGTAGTCAGTTTTAGGAGCGAGATTGTATGCTCGCCTTTTGACTAAAACCGGCAGCTTAGCTTTAAAGGAATATAGCGAGAAAGCCTAATTAGTATATTACGTATACTAAATACTTAAATGAGTTAGGAGAAAATGAAACTTTTGAAATGGAAATAAAGAGTATATAATTCGCTCTGTCATATACCAAGGGTAGGTAAGAAAGATCTTAACTTTACTGACCCGTTATAGGGTAAGCCGAGTCATTTGTTTGACCTTCCTTCCTTTTCACTCTGTAACCTTCTGGAATGAAAGACGAAAGCTTGAACGAGTCTTCGTTACAGAAGATTCCTAACTCTTAGCTTGAAAGTAAACCAGAAATGGAAGAAGATCGCCCGAGAGGAGGCTTTAGCCACTAAATCAACGCTTATTTGCTCTGGATCTACAGGCCCGGACGCTTGAATCTATTCCACTGCAAACAACCGAATAGACTACTGCAGGCAATGACTCTTGCTTCTGTTGTTATTGCTCTCCTAGCCTATCCTTGGTCCCAGTAGGGATAAAGATAGAAAAAGGATTCTATTGACAGAAGATATGGGAAGGGGAAGGAAGTTGAATTAGCCGGTATTCTTCTTACTAGGCCGGGCCCTCCTGAAAGAGCGGTGGGATTTCTTGAAGTCCTTTCTCTGTCCGCCGATGGGAAACTCGTATGAAAAGAACGAACATTGGGGAGTGGTCTAATCCAGTCAAGTCACAATAAAGTCTGGTCTATTCCCGGTATTGGTTCGTAAAGAGAAAGAAGCCGGAGCCGGAGATAAGTCAGAAGCTACAAACCAGTCTCAGTAAGAAGCCGGGGATTAGTATTGATATTTAGTTAAAGGAGGCCGTACCAGTTCCAGCCTCTTCTATGGCTGTAGACTCAGACAGCGTCCTCTCTGCCTTTTCCCTTTGGTGGGCTATTCCCCCTTCTTATCTATGGGATTTAGAGAGATATTGCTTGTGTTCCAAGGGTTCCTTCATGTCTTTCTAGCTCTTTTTACATGCCCGTAGTGGAGATATCTTTCTATTGTTGTAGTTACACGTCCGACTGGTCTACGGGCTCGCATTTCAAGGCCTACTGACACACACTTGCCTACACAGACTAATACATACAAGGCTGGCCTACACATGCACACATACTAGCCCTTAGTGCAGACAGAGCAGCCGTACTTCATCCGTCTTGAGATTGAGAGTCGTACTGAACTCATTCCTCGATCTATTTCCTAAACTCAAGTAAGATCTAGATCCACTAGAGAAAATGAAGATGAAAAGAGATATAGTCTCACGCAGGAGCGAAGATGCTGTCTTAGTTCCTGCTTTCTTCTTCTAAGGCTGCAACTTCCTAAGAAAGAGTTCCCACGGAGCGACTAAATCTACGGGAATAGTCAGTTCAGACTGATGTCTGCTTTCTCTTTATTTATCTTTCTAAGGATGGGATTTCAATACCAATATCAGTCTTTCTTCCTAACTACACTCTTTCCGGGAGATGGGAGGATCCATTAGGGGATCAGTTAGTGGCTCAATCTTACTCTGGACAGACTTCTGTCTCAATAGAAAGATCAATCTTCTAACTACTTTCTCACTTTCAATCTTACAGCCTTTCCTAAGGGCGTCTAAAAGACTTAGAGGAAGCTAGAGTTAGCCACACCTATTGGTTTAAAGCACGTGAAGCAGTTTCCAAGCAACCCAACCTTTATAAACCTATCTATCTTTTTTTATAGGAAGTTCACGGATAAGGATGTGATTCCAAGAGTTTTGCCCCTTACTTATTTGATTTCTAGCGGCAGGCTTCTCTTCAATCAAGAAGCTTGAAGACGGCTCCGCAACCATCCAGGACTTCATCTATGGCTTTAGGCTCGATTTCGTAAAGAAAGAAAATCAGTCCGGATTTGACCGCTTATACTTTAAGTTTAAGACGTGACTTGCCTAGCCTTATCTGTTTAAGGAACAGGATTTCTATTTCAGAGCCTTGCTAGCTGCTCATTCACAGGAAACACTATCTAAATACTAAATAGAAAGCTCAGCAAACAGTGGAATTTATGCTTTCTTTCAGTTAGGCCTTTCCTACTTTTTATGATGACGCCGGGGGATATTTAATTGAAGCCAATGCTTTTAACTTCCTAAGACAGTGGAATGAGGAGGAGCTTGAAAGCTCTAACTCTTGACTGTTCTATCGAGGTATGAAGTTAAAGACAGATCGGAATTCAATTCCTGGACTACGCATTATGGGCTCTACTTAGATTATGAGAGATTATGAGATTGACTTTGCTTTCCTCTTTGACTGGGACCTAGCTGCCCAACTCCTTGTTTGACTGGATGACAACATCATATCAGATTCAAAGGAGGAAGAATCATCATTAGCAGTTTCATACTAAGTTGAAGTTTCATGGACAATGAAAGAATCAGAATCAAACGAAATAGCAGAATCCGTATATCCTCTGATTTAGCTGCAACTTTCTCTTTAGTGTGCGAAGTCCGTCCTTGGAATACGCAAGATGGGCTAGTGTATATGGAAGTCTGACAGGCGGTCTATCTAGTTATGTAGGTTAGTGCGTAGTTAGCGTAGAGCCACAGAGGTTTATCCCCGTAATGCAGCTAATCTTGTAGGCCTGGAAAAACCCGACCTCGTAGTGTGTTTTAGTTAGACTTTCTGCCGTATAGACGTCTTTCTATCTTAGTACAAAGGCCTGGTATCTATGCCCTCGCCCTCAAGAAGAAAGAAAAGAAGCCCGAGGTTTCCGGGTGCATTATTCCCACTTTCCGGAAATCCGTATAGATATTCTGATTTAGACCGACCTAAGTCTTCCTCGATCTTCTTTCTTGCTCTTAGAAATCCAGGCGGTAAGTAATATTAACTGAATCCAAGGGTTTGGGATCCGATTACCTGAATTGGCAGCATTTCTTTACTACGTAATTTACCACAGAGTCAGATACGTGAGTTGTATGATCTTCCCGGCCTACTGCCTTACTCGACTTATCAGATTAAGTAAGGGATTGCCGAAAGAAAAAGGAATGGAATCGGGGGAAGACAGAGCCTAGAGATCAGTTCTCTGATCAAGGATAAAATTCTCTTCTACTAGCTGCTAAAGGCTGCTCATTATATGTAATTAAATTCCTCACTTACAACCGACAGGAACAAGGCAAAAAGACATTCTATCTTAGTTACGGAAAGCCGGAGATCTTTCTCTTCAAGCTCTAACTCCTCTATCTCTATTTCCGCTAGACGATGCTTGCAGATCCGCATCCCGTAAGAAAATGAAAACGAAGTAAGATCCTATTGATCTCTTACCGGCAGTGGGATCTTCTTCTATAGTCTCCTCCCTTGGGACGGCTACCTCGTGGACAGCGGGCTCGGTTTATGCTGCAACTTCTGCAGCTATTGGGCCGGTTTAGGCTAAAAGAGAAAGAGCAGACCCAGACACAGGCCCGGACCTCGTTACTGACCGACCATCCAACTCAGTAAATAGATCTGAACTTCCTCTCCCAGCAATCTTCGCTCCCGCGCTAACGGACGCTATTCTATTGACTTTGCTTTTCTTGCTTGCTCGCTCGTTAGGGCTGTTACACTTAACCTTGAACTCGAACTCACTTCCCTTCCCCCTGCTGGGGTTGAAGAAGGTCGTACCGCTCTGGTCTATCAACTCAATGATTACTTCAGATCCTAGTTCTAACTAAGTAAGGCCTCAGCCTCATTATTGGGGAACTTCGCTTCGCTTGCAGAGAGGGGATTGATTTGCTTTTTCCTACTACCGGCCGGAGGGGTACTCCCCCAGACCCCCCTTACGCTAACTGACCAAAGGAGATCGCTTGCTATTGCTTCAGCTGCGGATTCGGATGATGCTATTTCTGATGCGGATTCCGCTTCTCTGCAGAAACTGGAAATCTTGAAAATCCCCTATTCTGTCTCAGCCAATTGAACCCTTTCCAGCCAAGCCAATTGAACCCTTTCCAGCCCACTCAACCTCCCCTAACCAACCCTAAGCAAGCACATCTATGGCGCATACGATTAGAACACCCTACCCTAAAGGAAGGAATTCTATTACTCTTCTTCTCGTTCGTGCTCAACTCAATCTATACTATAGCATTTCCTTCTTTTCTTATAGGCTTATAGGCAAGTAGGCAAGCCTAAGCCAAACAAAGAAGCAAGGGCCCTAAACGGAATAGGGGACGGGGTAGGGCTTTATCCGGGAAAGGGGCGAACAAGAGTATTAACTGATTTCGATCTGGAAGAGCGCTAATGTCTCTCGGAATTGGCTGTTCAATAGTTTCGTTTCTGAAAAGGCATTTTTCCCGTTAGCGTAGCGCTAGATTAGATTCCGAAGAAAAAGAAGAGACTTCCGGACCGGACCCATCATTTGGATGAGTTCCAAACCCAGCATCAGCGGAAGAAGCAACTTATTCAGAATCCGCAGTTTCAGTTGCAGTTTCTGTTGCTGAATCAGCAGACGAAGAAGAATCGGCTGCAGAAGAAGCCGACTCAGCAGAATCCGCCTTCCTTTCCTTAGAAAGAGATGAGCTACCTTCCAGCCTGCCCTTATCCGATAAAGACGAACCTGCACCACTAAAATCTACTTACTGCTGGACACAAACAAGTTATATATCCTTGGATATGATTTTAGCCTGGCCTCTTAAAAACTAAAGATGAGGCTTTCTTTATCAGCCCTTCGTCCGGGTCTGGAGTCAACTGGCAATCGAAAGAAGCAGAAGCTGAATAATCCGTTCCTGAATCTGTTGAAGAAGAAGCAGAAGAAGCCGAATCCGTATCAGAAGCTGCATCAGAATCCGCAGTAAGGTCAGTCGAGCCAGAGCTAGTTCCGGTTGCAGTTGCAGTCGTCTTAGTCGAAGTAGCATTCAGTCCGGGCCGCCCCAAGAAAAAAGCAAGGGCCTTAGACTGGACTGACTAGCTACTGAGCAGATTCTATTACATTCTTTAGCGCAGGAGTTCTCCTTGATCCTGACCTCAGGTATTCTGGATATGATCCCGAAGAAGTGACCAAAGAAGCAAGGTACGAAGTTCTCGACTGTAAAGGAGAGGGACGGCGAAGACGAGATAGGGTATCTTCTATTTCCTCACTTAAGGTATTCTTCTATTCGAATCGAAAGAAGAGTGTAGGGATGAGCCGAGCCCCAAGAAAAGAGACCGACCGACCCCACGGGTACTAACTCTTCTAAATGAGCTCCTCCTATCCCGCCCCTTCCTACCCCCAAGGTAGGGACTGTAGTCCGTTTCTGACCTTCTTCCTGTGTAATGCTAGTAAATAGAAATGGGTATCTGCTTAGATGTCCCCGATTGTTCTCCTGCGTTAGTTGATTGAGGACCGAACTTGAGTATCTATGGGTGAGAGCCGTAGGAAATTCTTTCGATGAGCTCATACTTTCTGGGGCTATGCCCTAGTCTCTCTCTACAATGAGCCTAAAACTCCCAGGAGTCTTACGGGACGCGCTAACCCAGCTCATCTGCCTTAGAGAGAGGGGATTCAATCCCAAATATGGTAAGGCCAAGGGCGGCGTAAAAGTCTATATTGATGATCTGACATTAGCTATTCGAGTCAAATCATAGGATTGAAAGCCGATTGCTACTTTCTTGCCTTCACTCGTGCCCCAGCAATCACACTATCTTTTCTATATTACATACCTCCTGCCTTCCCCAGCAATCTTCCATAACATAGGCATTTTCATCCGCTCTTCTCTCTATCATAGAAAGAAGAAAAAGCAGGCACTAAGACATCTGAGACCAAGGAGTGGTGTGTGGCAATACACCAACCACTCCTTGGTCAGGCCTACAGGGGAAGCCAGTGTATTAAACGCTGACTTAATCACCCTTCCAAAGTCTCCCGCCAAGAGCAAGTGACGTTGTTTAAGCGTCACGGAGCTCTACTCGCGGTAGCGAACTTGTGCTACTAGTGGTTGGCCGTAGTTAATGACCAGGACGGTGCACCTAGCACTTCAACTAGGTGTATCGTTCAGGAAATGAGTGAAATGAATACCTGTTACAGTAGACCTTCACCCACGCCTGGTGGATCTGAAGGGCTCCTCAGACTGAGGTAACTAACCTCACAGTTTCCTCTCGGTTCATTCAATCGAGTTTTAGCCCGTCTTCCTTCGAGTACATTATTTAGCGCTTGTGTAAGATAAGATCGGGACTTAGGGTTTAAACCTATATGGCTAGCAAGCCCAATGCACTGGCAGGAAAGAATCCAACTCTATTGAAGATTACGCACTGTCTGCTACGGGCACTTCTACTAACTCGGCTGGCAAATACCCTGGAAAAGCAGCAAAGAATAGGAAGGATAGCTACTACATTACGAAGGTGCAAGGATGAAAATGAAATTCATTCAGTTAATGACCTCGCCAGCCGTAATATGCGGGGCTAGTACCAGAGTCAGTACTCTGTCATTAATTCTTTCTTCCTGTCCTCAAGACAGGACATACAGTACAGTAGAGGAGAGCTTTCTAAATAAAAAATCTCCGTATCCGTCTGTACAGTACCTCATTGTACAGTAAAGGTCTCAGTATGGGTATCTTTCAGTAGAGTATCTGTCTCATGAAGTAGAGGTAGCAATCAAACTGATAGGAAGAATCTCTATTATTTCATCCCCGGACCAGAGGACTGGTACTAGCCCCGCAGGGGACCGTATTCTGTCTCATAGGTAACTCTATCTCATATTCATATAAGGTATATTGAGTGTCAGTAAAGGTATAAGTAGAGTATCTGTCATTAATTCTTTCTACCATATCTCACTCTTATATGAGTATCTGTTGTTAACTCCCCTTACGGTGAGTGAAGCGACCCATCCAGTGAAAGAAGCAAGGGAGTGAGCCCTGCTATTGAATCACTGGGATTGGCTTTCTAAAGCTCAAGTAGTTGCTTCTTTGTCGAGCTAATTCAATCCTTCCGCTTTCACTTCCTTTCTCAGGCCTACGGTGAAGAACTAGAAGATGGATTTATCTGATCGTTTTCTTGCTGTGATCCGTATGAAGTCAGAAGCAACTATAGTAGCAAGCTACAGCGCAGGAAGAGAATTGGTGTAACTATTTAAAGAAAGAATATAGCTGGGAAGACAGGAAGGAGGATTGTTAAGGCTTAGCATAGACATAAGGAAAAGGGAAGGAAAGAAAGAGAAAGATTACCGGTAGGTACAGTAACTTCGTACCTTAGCCTTTCCCTGAACTCAAACTCTGAACTCACTTCTCTATTTCAGTTCCTATCTCCTCCGACTGAGGAATGGAAGCACCCTAAACTAAGCTAATTCAAACCTTCGCTCTTGCTTGCTACTATATTGCTTACAGAATGACTTGATATTCGATTTGCTTCGCTCACTGCGATTCAAAAGCTTACAGAAACAGAAAGAGAAAGAGATTCATATCGGAATCGGAACTCTGATTTATCTTAGTCTCATTCCTGTGCTTGAAGAGTTCAGTGACGGGAAGACTTAATTGACTGTAAGCGCTTACAACGCAACGGATGACTTTTCTTTATTTCCAGCTCCTGCTATAGACTATCTCCTCTTTTCAGGTATTCTTCTATTCGTTCGGGACCCTAGGCCAGGCCTTGCTTTAAGCTTACCTTGGGACTGCTGCTTCTTCCTTTCCGTCGAGCTAAATAAATCTTCCGGACAGACAGATCAGGGTACCCAACCAAAAAGGGAAACTGTATTTCCGCAATCAAACTCAATAGCGCCCTTCATCTGCACCCTTGCTTCTTTGGTCGAGCTGCTCCCTCTAACTCCTCTCCCTATCCGCTATCTATTATCTAGAAAGTCTCCCGTTTTCTATGATCTATGAAAGCAACTAAAGGATCGAAGAGCGTAGTTAGTGTGAAAGGAACGTAGGAAGCATTGCTTATCAGAACCCCGGACTATAGGTCTCGCTGCTGTCGCTCCTGTGCTCAAGCCTATAGCGTTTGCGCCCCTTAACTCTTGAACTACTTGAACAAGGAAAGCAGGGCGAAAGATCGGATGTAGCTTTCTGGATCTCCCCTGAGCCAATGCTTTCTTGAATCAAAGCATTGGTATATTACAGATCAAAGCCAAGGACGGCACCTTCTTCTTCAATCTCCACAAACCCAGCGCTCCTACTATCTATTGGGCTTACTATGCCTACCCAGGTTACTTTCTTTCTAACCCTACGTAACAAACGGGATCAAGGGCATTATTGACTTACAGCGGTTAAAGCAGCTAATTCCCTCTTGGTCTACAGCCTTAGATTTCTAATAAGAGATAGCATTAGGGCAGACTGCATTAAACTAGATCAGATAGAATTACTTAAGTTATGTAAGGATGTAAGAGAAAAACTTCGGCTTTCGAGTCAAGTGAACAAGCCGGGATTGTGAACAGGAAGGTTGATCGATATGGTGTAGTTGAATTAATTGTTTGATTTCGTACCGATGTGTAAGAAGGTGCTAAATTGTCGATCTAAGAACAAGACCGGAAAGAACCCCGGGAAAGGGAATAGGCCAATATCTCCCGAAAGGAAAGGGTTGCTCTGGGTCAAGGCTTAAGATTCTCATTTTTTCCTATTTACCACGGCTAGTCACAATTAAACTATTCTCCTTAGTCTACTCCGAAGTTATTCAAGGATCTTTCTTCAACAAGGTGGAAATTCTCGCCGTAAGGCAGACTAAGGGTGTAGCCCACATATACGGAAGACTCAAAGAAAGAAAGGATGTCGCTATGAATTGATGTACCACTCTGTCCTAAGTGAACTAACTTATCGCACTGATCACTGACTGGAGCAGCAGCTATTGCACTGATCTTGGTAGCTTGGATAGAGCACGAGTTCTATGCAGCGTATTCCCTTGTCTATCTAGACAGGAATGGAAAAAAAATTCACATTTATAGAAGAGGGCCATTGCACAGATTTTTGTGTTTTGGTACAACCAGGAAAGAATCGCTGCGATTCTCCGGTATTCTGTTATTTTTTCCAGTGTGAGTATTCAACTTAATAGAAGGAAGGGAGTATGGTATAAACGTATCATTCCAGCGCACATGGGCTTAGCGAGAAAATCAGGAAATCTCATAAGAGAAGAAGATGAGGCAAAGAAGGAAGATTTGGGTTACGTCGATAAGTTCAAACCCTTATTGAGTTGAGTGAACCTCGCCCATACTTAAGATGAGATTGAGTTTGTGGTAAGTGATATCATAATCAGCATAAAAAAAAGATTCTCTAGTAGAATATCTCAGCATTGATTAGGTAACTATATTCATTAGAAAGAAAGGCTGTTCATCTTCTATCTCTAGTGACAGTTCAAGATGCTATGATCGAAAGCGTTCGCCCAGAGTGCTTAGCCGTGGTTTAGATACCCGCGAAGCCGGCCCCCGGATGCAAGTAAGTCAGCCTTCGAGAACGAAAGATAGAGGAGAGAGCTTTATTCCAAAATTAAGGGAAGAAAAGTGCGGTTATATAATGAATTATCACTCTGAAAGCTTTCCTTTCTTCTTTCTGGCTTGATAGCTGCTCAGTCCCTTGCTTGTTTAAGCACTTCACTCGCTCTATATTCATTCTTTTTCCCTCCGGCCAGCGGGGCAGTTAGAGTCCGTCCCTGATCTCAACTAGCACTAGCCTTCGTGTTAATAAGTGTAACTGAACTAGAGCTAAAGGCACGTAGTTACTCGAGCTAAGCTATAGGGTCTATGCTAATAGAGCTCGACTGTAAGTAAAGGAGAGGAAGAAACTTTATCTCCAGCTCAATCACCAGCACGTAAATAGAATATATTCCACTTCTATGCTCTATTTCTATTTCTTGTTTACTCCGTTCCACTCGCTTGTGAGCTCGTTTGGGAAGCTAGATCATTCAACATGCTTTCTTAGCTGGAAATAGAATGATACTGATTCTCTTCTTATTACAGCTTAAGTGCATTTTCTATATAAGATAGAATCTCATGCATGCTTGGAAGTTAGGTTACTCTAAAGGATTTTCTTAGGTGCTAGAAGCTGCTTGAGGACTCGCTAACCTTACTCTTCCTTATCCAGTGAAAGATTCATTTTTTGAGTTAGATCGAGTGGAATCTTTCCGAGAAGAGGTGCCAATCCAGGCTAACTAGTATGAGTTCATACCCGCCTTTCCCTGCTTTGAGCTTGAACGTGGCTGAGCTCATGAAAGAGACTTCAGGTTATCAAAATCTTTCCTTTAAGGCTAGCTCATTTCCGGACTTATTACTACTTCATTCTTGCAAGCCCACACCGAGAAGAGAATTGATGCAGACCAATACTAAACACTGTAAGCTGTCCCGCCTATTTTGAATCTTCATCCCTTACCGGCTTGTTAGGCTTCGGAATCAAGTAGCGAGATATAGGTGAAACCGAAAAGTCGAAGCAGAAAGCTCGTACTTGATTCGCTCTCTTCCCTTTGCCTGACCCTGGATATAAGACGGATATCCCTCTCTCTAACTGATGAGCTAGGAAGATTCTCTACTATACTCATAGTATAGAGAGACCGGCTCTTGGGATTGATTTCCGGGGTTTAGGAGTACTGGACTGAACATCCAAGGTTCCTGGAGGTTGTTAAGGAGGCCTGGACAGCAGAGGTGATAGGGAAATTCTTTAATTTAGGAAGGATCCCACGTGCCATTGATTTAGCTGAATTAGCTCTTTTCATTGGAAAAATCTCTTTCCGGTGAATTATGTACTTTGATTTTGACAATGGGCTCCCGGAAGAGATACTCACGGCCCATCCCATGCTGTCTCACCAACCCTCCCTTTACAGCTTTAATGCAGTCTCCGGTTATTAAACCGATTGAAAGCTAGGCCCCAAGGTACCATTTCTTTCTAGATTATTATGGTCTTTCATCCGCTGCAGTCTTTCCACCCCTTGGAAAGATCGATAAGATCTCACCCAAGACTGATACTGATTCTGAAGCCGAGGTTCGAGATGCTTAGGCTTAGACATTCTACTTTCTTCTAAAAAATGCTGTTTAAGAACATCTAGCCTTGCTCTCTCAAACACCTGACTACTAGTCATTTGAATGGCAACATTAAGAAAAGAAAGAAGATTTTATTGCAACGAGGAAAGATGATGTTCTTAGCTCGACCCATAGGGAAAGGTAGGAAGAGAGGGATGTAGTTACTCGACCGAAGAAGAAGACATTCAGTTATCAGGCATTTGATGTGCAAGGCAATTGAGTAGAGCCGGGAAGAGAGAAAGTCCTCTCCAACGGGTTCCATTCCTGCGGCAAGCAAGAGACTGAGCTCACGTTAGCGAAAGCCGATAGCGAGAGGCTCGGAGATCTCGACCGAACAAGCAACGGACTGAGCCTTAGCGCAGGAGTTTGATTGCTGGTCACCAACGGTAAGAAGATAAAGAAGAGTGTAGGAACAGAATTTCTCAATTTCTAATGAACCTATTTTCTTGTTTGGAATATAGTAGCAAGCCACTAAAACCATCTCTATCAAGATGACAGACTCACTTCCCCTATCTATATAAGGCCTATCAATAGGATTTAAGTCTTGGTGTGAACAAAAGGCGTAAGCGCACAACCCGCTCAGTTCGATAGCTGGAGAGAGAATCAATCCTCTCATCTCAGGCAAGCGATGGGACTCAACAAGGGACTGAGCAGCGCTCAAGCCTAATAAGTAGTAAGGCCTTTAGTAAACTTCCTTAGCCTTTAAACTGACTGGTGGACTGTCTTAAAGAAGCAAGAAAGTCAGTATTGTATGAAAGAACTTGCTCGCAAGATATGAAATCACTAGAGTGGCAACCCCCGTGGCTTAATATCTGATGTAATCACTGAGGTAGGTTTGAAGATCTGTACCGAGGAGATGGAAAGAAAGAGAAAGATTACCAGTAGGTCGAGATGGAAAGGCAGGGTTTGCTTCCGGTCTGGGTGTACCAGTTCATTCGGATTCGATCAGTGCTTTCAGTCAATAAGCTCCTCCCCCTATCGGGGGAGCAACAAGTAACCTCTCCTTACCAGTCGAGAACTTCGTGCCTAAAGCTTAGCTCTCCTTGTCAGTTACCAGTCGAGCTCACATACGAAATTTTCCATTTCCTTCTTAAGGCCGGGCTGGCTTATAACGCTGGTATGAATGTTATTGAATACCTTATCCCTGGAACTGAAGGACTGACTTTCGGGCTTTAGACTTGAACAAGTCAGGTTTGCGCTCAGTCCAGTCCCTTGCTTCTTCCTTAGCCGAGTAGGCGAGATAGGAGATAGCGGTGGGATGGAAAGAAAACGAAACGGAACTTAGGGCTTCAGCCTGATCGTGGATTTGACCTCTACTTGTCAGTCGATCTTACTCGACCAACGGGAGAGGTCTTCAAGCGTTCCTTTACTCTATCAAGTCTGACCTCGGGGATTGAAAAAAAAGAAATCGCATAAACCGGAAAAGGCAATCTCTTTTTAGTCTTACCTTTACTAATGCTAAAGGATTGATTTCGATACTGAGTTACTGAGTTCTCTGTAAGCGCTAACGAACAAGCAACGGCCAGAGCGCAAACGCGTCTCAAGCCCTCTCGCTTTGCTCGAGCAGCTTCGCACGTTGCGCGTTAGACACGCGCAGGAGTTTGATTTCTGGGAGAGGGAAGACAGATTTTCCGTGCCAATAGAAAAAGGTAAGGTCAAAGTGGAAAGCTCCAGCTAAGCGAGACTATCTATCTCCGAACTCAATGAATTTGGATTCTGATTAGCGTTCGCCCCGGAAGTCACATCACTGTCCGTTGGGGAGAAATCAGTAATCACTGAACTAGAGCTCAAGTCAAGATTTGTCCAAGTCACAGGAGAATGAGCCTTAGACAGGGATAGGGGCAGCTATAAAGCATCGAGAATGTAGAATTTCCTTCTTATCAGTTCCAGATTTTCTCGCAGGGACGGAGCATTTGCTTTAGATAGAGATTTCTCTCGCTATCGGTTAACTCACTTATAGGTCACGAACGAGACTAAGATCAGGGAGAGGTTACGCAGTATCTCGAGCAAAGCGAGAGGGCTTGAGACGCGTTTGCGCTCAGTCCGTTGCTTGTTGAGCTGCTCGAGCGAGAAGAAGAAGGTTCAAATCCTGATCTAGAAATAGGTGGGGGGGAATTGTCACGAAGATAGTAAAGAGACCCTCACTGTGCTGCTGTCCCAAAGGAAGGAGGCTTTAAAAGAAGACTCTAAAACCGCTTGAAAGAAGATCAAAGAAGGTTCTTATTCTAGAAACCTCTCCAAGTGCTGGACTCAGGAAGATTATAGTCCACCCTAGAAATGCCTTGTACATTCTTGTAAATATAAAGAGACTTCTAGAGAATGTAGTAGGATCTAGAATAGTATTTGGACCGTTGGATGCGCACTATGTGGCGCGATCCTGACCATTCATGTAAGGCCATGAGGCCTGTATATACTATATGTTAATATAAGGAGGGTGAGAAATTTTGGCGTCACCTCAAGAGCAAACAACTCTTGTAAGCATTCTTGTACCAAACTCTTTATGTCAATACAAAGAGCTTTTCCCCTTTACACTCTCTCTCGCCCTAAGTGCTTTGTGGAGTCTAAGTGTCCTAGCATAGGCCACGAGAGTTAGGCCGACTCGAGCAAGTGTCGAGGCTTTGCACGAGTACCGCACGGGTGTTTAGACAAGGTTTTCATAACCCCGTGACAAGTAGCTGGATTCGGAAAGGGTGATAGGCATTCTCCGACTATCCGAACTTTATGTCTCTTTCTGTTCCCGCGGAGATGCAACCATCATGACTCGAGGGCTGAACCATATGTCTGTCTTAATGTATGGGGAAGCCTGGCATACTCATCCAGATAGGCGGGATGAGAGAGAGAAAACACTGGACAGATTGGGAGAGGGGAATCGGTTTGTTTACTTTAAAAGTTAGCAGGCGAAAAACTTTGATTATCGTATCAAAGAATTACGGAATTGATAGAGATTCAGCCCCTAGAGACTAGCTAGCCTTCCGTGGCTTGGGTGGATTGCTTTGAATAGAGATGCTTTCTCTGGTTCACTTTTAGGTAGTTCGACTAGCTGGAACGTAGCGAAGGTTCAGTTGCTCTTCCTGGGAAGGAAGCTGAATTAGGATTAGTCGTCTTATCGTAATTAAATAAGTAGTAGATCCCGAGTGCCACCGATATAGCTCTTGGAGGGCTAGTAGAAGTTGTTCACTCGGTTCGAAGAAGAGGACCTCGCTACACGAATTGAAAGGAAAGCCCCTACTAAAAAAAAGCTTCTAAAAGGCTTCGAATAGAAAGAATTTCCACACACTGGTCAAAAAAGGTGCCGATGAGCCTAGATGTCAACACGGCCTAAGTCTCTAGCTCGTACAGTATATCTGGCGTCTCCACCATACATAAAGAAAGCCGCTTCGTCTTCATAGGTGAGTTAGGAATCTCATTATTATCTATCTATGTCAAAATTTAGGTACGACTGCCCACCTTGCAAACAAAAGGCAGGGGTGGCTCATTTACGGGTGATTCTAGGTAAGAGACTTTACGAAGCCATAAAATAAAGAAGATAGGCAGGTGGGGGCAGTCGCCTTTTCTGAATTCTTTTTCACATTGGGCGAGAACTTCCACAGGTTATTCATATTCTGGTGATGGAAAAGGGAGTCGCCGATTCTGAGGCATCTCCTTCCTGCGTGGTTAAGTGTGAGTTGACGAATTCTTTTAACCGTAGGTCGTTCATACAGCAAATCTGTAAGTATGCATGCGTCTTATGTTATGTAAGAAAGGTAAGGAAAAAAAATAGAACGTGTTTGTAAGGGGAGCAAGAGATATCATATAAGTGATGCAGACTATTATTCAATCTATCTAATAGATCAATGCACGAAATATGTGGATGTTCAATTGTAGATTTAGAGGTCACCCTGGCTAGCCCGGATCCGTCTCTGACGCTTACGAAGAAGGCAAAGGCTCACTCTGCCAATCAAGGGCTAAAGCCGAAGCAAGCCTGAAGCAGTGTAGCAAGACCTTCTATCCCTCCATTGATCTCTTCATTTACCCGTTGTTTGTCTATCCCGATCGGGATGATAAGGACTTGTCCTTACTTGAATTAAGACTTGAATGAAGCGGGGGAAATCTCAATAAAAAGAGTCTCGGTTCACTCTTCACCATAGTAGTGTCGCATAAAAAGCGGCTCCTTCCCTTCGCTAGTTGCTGAGTTGGGGAGTACAGGTCCCAGGTCTTTCCTTTCCTGTATGGCAGGAAGTCCCTCCAACTTGTCTGGTGTTCCGGGCTACCTCTTCATCTAGTATCAGACGATTCTATTGATTTTTTCTCGGTGCTAAACAAAGGTTTTTCCTAGGACTCTTTCTCGTGAACTAGGGTCAGTCAAATAATCTTATAAATATATGGATTACCCTTTCCTGTCCTGGAAGTTGATCCCCGTTGCCCAAAACCAACAAAGGTTCTAAGAGTCAAGTAAATGGTGGGACCTCCCTCCGGGAACTCCGATTAACAACTCTTATTGAGTCTCTCTCCTAGGGTTGGTTTTCTGATCTGATCCTAAATCATTCTTAAACCTGAGTTAAGTAGCTCTCTTGTTCTTGGCTGCTAGACGAGGAGCTGGGTAGAGAGATAATAGATCCTCCCCCTAGGATGGTTGCTTCTATTCCTTGATTGCCCCGCAAGTTAAATAAGGGATTCTAATGCTTATTGAAGCGGGCATAAACCACTATATAGAGTCTTGAGTGCCTTCCCTTCGGAAACCGCAACTCCGATTGAATGCGAAATCCCGCTAGCCATTATTCGTATGAATTCCTAGATCCATGAAGGACATGGGCATCTGTAAGCCGGTGTAGCTAAGCGAAGAGCGGAAATAAGGAATCACAAAATCAATGCATTCCTTCTTAAACTTACCGATGATATCTTAATCTAAGAAAAGAAGATTTCATAAGAAAATCAAATTACCTTTTTCGGGTAAATTAATAATTAAGAATTCCAGGTGGTCCAGCGGATGGATTAAGCCATTGATCATATCATAGGTCAAGGACGGAACGAAGAACCAACGTTTTTATTCCTCCTCTGTTCTCTACTAAGATTGTAATAGATTCGTGCTTTCTCTTCCCCGAGGGAACGGAACAAGCACTAAAATTCCGAGTCACCTATCCAGTATGTGAGTGAGTCCGCCCTACGGATCCCCTTTGTTCAATGGGGGAGGGGTCATACCTTCCCCGCCCGCTTTTATTCATAAGAAAAAATTCTTTGGGGCACAGAATCAGCCGTAGATGTTAAATTTGCGTCTTTGAATTCTCATCACATGAATGAGACATAACTTCTTATCATAAGAATAGTGAACTAGAAATCCACTTTTGATTGGTTTGAGGATTCCGACCTTGAACTAGAAGAGGTTCTGTTTTCTTTGGTTTTGACAGGCAAACCCGGAAAAAGAGATTGGGATGATAAAGACTTTACTTTTAGAAGTCTAGTATAAATCAAATAGAAGGCTCGTTCGTAGATCAGCACAAAGCTATTAATCCAATCCGATCCAATATGAGTAACCGAGTTCTTCTTCCTATTTCCTATGGTTGGCACGAGAATCCCGGGAAGAATCAGATTTTTGATTTTCTAAAATGAAACAAGTGAGCAAGAAAGCGACCATACATGAAAGAGAAAGTGTACATTGCCAAGACATTCCTGTGAATAGGAGATTCTTACTAATTGAAGAAAAGACTCAACAAAAGATCCCGGCAAGCAACACTAGGACGACTTGAGGCTTTGGTAAGAATATCGGCTAGTTGTGCATCTGAGCGAACAAATGGAGTCAATAACACCGGAACAAAGTGGCAATCTACTACTTCTATATGCTTAGTCCTCTCATGAAAAACAGGGTTAGTAGCAATGTTTATTGCCGCCTGATTGTCACAATGTTAAGGAATTAGAGTGTAGACTGCAATTCCCATTTTCTGAAGGAGAGATCGAACCCACATAAGCTCACAGGTAGCATGTGCCATCGCCCTATACTCTGCTTCAGCACTAGAACGAGCAACCAAACTCCGTTTTTGACTTTCAAAAGAAGTGACGAGATTTCAACCCACCAACTGAACCCTTTGCGGTAGCCGGTGTTGGCTAGCAAGTTTTGGTAACACTGGTATGGCTCCGTCCGAGGATCTGTTATTGCGTAGGTAGTGAGTAGATGAATTGACGGTCCGACCCTCATTCCAGCGAGGAGCGACTCATTGGAGCTTCGTTCACGTCAGGGTCCGGGGTAGGCGTCTATTTTTATCGAGATTAGTTCCTTCGGACCGGGAGGTCGAAGATTCTATATGCAACCTTACTTTCAGGATTGCTTTACGAAAGATTCCATCTAGCTGAAGTAGGACGAAGCGGTATGAGATAAGAGGGAGGCGTCCTGCCTTCAATGCATGCATCTGAAACGGGAGCTTTCACCCGCATATCATACGGGAGTCTTAGTGGAGAGCGTTCTCTTGTTCTCATCCCTAGTCTAATTTGAAGTGACGGCCTCCTTCCCTATTCGATAAAGAAGGGAACGGTGTAAATAAAGCTCTTTCGAGTCCTCTATCCGTCTTGGGTACGTGAGTGGGCTTTCATTCTCAATTCTCTGGGAATGGAAAGCAGACCGAGCACAGAAGTCGAAGACTTGGGAGAATCTTTTTCCAACCTATCGCACGATCGAAGACGCATTCATTGATAGTCGGATCGACGTATGCCAGGTTGTGTGCCAGGCTGTCTTTCTTTCTAAGCCATATCCTACTGGCCTAGCCATACCAGAGGAGGAAAGGTCCTACTTAGAGACGCAACCTACGATGAAAGGCTTTCGGGATGGCTTAAAGTACCTATTCCATCTAGGTGAAGGAGAAAGAGATAGGAAAAGAAAGATATCACCTGACATGGAAAGATGGAGCTACCCTCCGCCGAATAGCACAAGCACGGATCAAACTGACCACATGGTCACCGCCCCTCAGGGAAAAAGAACTCCATAGATTGAGGCAACTTACACTGAATAGTAAGCTATAAGTCTCACTTCCTCTCCCGAACTGGTAATAGAATACTCGTAGCTATTGAGTTTGATTGCTGGGCAAGGAGTGCATTCTAAAGTTACGGTACCAAGCCAATCGCCTACGTTCGTATCCTGATCCAACTCTTTAATTAAAACCGAATATCATGAATCTCCTGAGCCCATTCACAAGAACCTAGGCAAACAAATAGGCTATTTCCTAAAACTGGCACTCTTGAAATGTCCGTCTTCGAGGGGAAATTTATTTTATACCAATTTTCCGGAAAGTGAAACAATTCCAATTCAAGTTTACGAGGGAAAGGTATTTTATTTATCGCCCCCCGGATCGAAAAAAAAGATTCTGAGCACGTCTGGTCAAAGTCTATCTTGTCTTTACCACGAGTCATTTTCCTTGGCTAACAAGAATTTGAGTTTTGCACATATCCACGGGTTCTTCAATTTGCTTTCTCCGGTTATAAAATAACATTTAAGAAAGAGGAGAGCCGGTCTTGCACACTAACTCACGAGTCAACCTAGGAAAAGAACTGCTTTCCAGCCTTTCACTCCTAAGAAGTGGGAATAGCAGTCAATCGATGACTGAAATTACTTTCTTAGAAAGATTGCGTAATGCTAGATCTCTTCTGGATTCCATCTCACTCTCTTTCGGTCCGAAGCCGATAGGAAGTTCAAGTCGCTAAGGTAAGTTCCGATAGAGCTACGCTCCGGGTATTCCTACAATTTTGTCTTATAGGTTACTCTTTTAACTCTTAATTAAAGCACTGGAAGAGAATCGCTATCGTCTTTCTAAAGGACGGGGATTTACGTGTATTGCTTATGTCCGATTTGCTGACGCTAGCTTGACTTCACTCACTTCAGAGACAGAAAAAAAGAATAAGAAAGGAGCGTAGCAGCCAGAAAGAGAAAGAAATCCCCTCTTCCGCTTAAGGCACCGAAGTCCCACAGCTAATATCAATAGCAGTTGATTCAAGGGAAGTTCTTTCTAGAGCAGTAAGAGCCTATTCTGTCTTGCTTTCTGATTCAATTCCGCTGCTAGGGTGAGGGAACTCTGCCTATCTCAATCCTTGGAAGCCGGTTTGAGGTTCACCGATTGACCTAATTCCATCAGTAGTTCGAGCGGATACCACCCCGGATGCATAATATACCGTGCCAGTTGATCCAGATCCTGCAGCTTACCACCCAGTTGGCGGGTGAACACTTTTTAATTAGCATCTGGGCCAGGACCGATTGGTCGGGTGGAAGCAGCATATCCTTAAGAAGTTTCAGCAGCACGCACCTTCCACCCCGAGTGGACAGCTTAACCCCTGTTATCATGAGAAACCGCGTTCCCACCAATCATGGTAAGATGTGACGTTCTGGACCGGGCGCATCAGAGTAGGTTGCCGCTTGGCTGTCAATGAACGCTGCTTCTTCTGCCAAATCTGGAAACTAAGACTTGGATTCGCTAATCCCACCTGCGTCTCTTATCGTAGGAGTTGAGAATCCACTTCTTTTATCAATGTCAATAGCTTAGCCGGCTTGCGCTACTCCTTTCTCTTTCTCCGTGTGGTTTCTACTTTCTATTTGTTTATGGGTCATAGACAAGCTTTCACGGCAATGCGCATCAGCCGTTTTGCTTTTTTTTTATGGAACCAGTCAGGTACTCAATTTAGTTAAGCCGGTTCAGAAAAGAAAGACAGAGAGATTTCAAAAATCCTCCTTTATCTAAGATAGAATAGTGCAATAGCGAATCCTGCTCAACGAATACCTGTGAGACGGAGAGGCGAGTCAGAAGGGCTTGGCTGATGGACTAGTTAGAGTTTTTGGACGAAAGACTGAAAATCAATCGAATCGAATCAAAGACTTGTTGCCCAGGAGTTTCAAGCTTAGCTCGTCTTTCCTGCTATGATTCCGAACATAGTAACTATTTAATGTTAATGGATTGAAAGAGCTTAAATAGTTTCTGCCGTTGCAGGTCCGGAATGCTAAATCTGAACCGTCAAGTCTTCTTAGTCTGAGTCTGCATCTATTTCTTCATCCCTTGAGTACAAAGGGATAGCTATTCAAAGCAAAGTGGTGAAAAGATCGGGATTTTCTGCTTTCTTAGCCTAGTCTGTTAACGTTAACGAAGGAGAAAGGTAAATCTCCCCCTTCGGGTCAACTTAACTTCCCAAGGCTGCCTTTCCTGTTGATGCGTGGATATTCGGAGAATTTCATTGCCCCTTTAAAGAGGGCATTCTATTCCTTAAGCAAGGACGAACCATAAACGAGACCTCGCTCCTGCACCAATGAATTTAGCACCTTAGAACATCATTGGAGTAAGAAGACCATGACCTATTTACTAGGGAAGTTCTTTAGTATAGGGTAGGCTACTCTACCTACTATAAGACAAAACGGAGTACCTGCTAGTAACCTCGTAGCTGCCCTAGCTGAGGTCTTGACAGAGCCTCAGGAGATAACAGAACTCAAGGTAAACTCCTTAACACCCTAAGAAGCAAGGGAGTAGGACCTACAGAACTACAAATCGAAAAGGAAGACCGAGTGGGATCAAAGAAAAGGAAAGGGCACACAGTCTTCAACCCACTTCCAGAGAAAGATGAAGAAGTACAGTAGAGGAGAGGCTCTAGAGAGTGTAAGGACTAACCTTACTCAAGGACCAATACCGGGAAAGAACAGATATCTTCTTTAAGCTGCAACCACGGCAGGACAGCTATAAGCTAGCAGCGGAGGATATTCTTAGGATAGATTGCTCTAAAGCTCCTCAAAAGACAAGACTAGAACAGCCTTAAATAAGGAAAGACCTAGCTACCTTAACTATAGGAATTGAGCTTTCAGAGTCATAAAAGGAGAGGTGAAAAGGTCGGTCGAGCTGAATTCCCCTCTACTAGAAAAAAGGGTGGTCGGCCTGGAAAGAGAACGAATTAGCAGTTAGCTAGTGAGAAGCTAGGATTCCACAGCAGAAGATATTATCTTAAACCAAAGCACCACAACAAACCAGAGCTGCACATATTGCCATGAATTCATGAACGTGCTTTCCCTTAGATCAGTAGATAAAGGTAGAGCCTAGATGTGCTCGCTGATAGCTCCTTCAACTAATTGAGCTCATTCGATACCACTGCAAACAGAAGAAGCAGCGAAAACACCGATCTCTCTTTCTTCTTATCTAATCTTTTCCTTCCTTTCCTTACTCAGTTCCAGATGAACTCTGAATCCAAAGCTTATGCCACAGCGAAATGCCCGACCTTATATATTTAAGTAAAGAAGGAATCTGCTTTCTAGAGCTAAGTCAGGTTCAGAACAACCTATTCAATGCAAAGAGCGGCTATGCCGATATTAAAGCATAATGCCATTCAAGCAAAAATGAAGGTATGATATTAACCCTCGGCTTGGAGAACTTCACTACCTTGAAAGGAATGCTTTCCCTCTGGCTTCCCGTGCCAAGCTGTAAGCATAGCGAGTTAGGTATGGGCTGCGTTAAAGCAGATACAAGAAAGAATGCAAAAAGCATTCTCCTTATAGGAAGAAGCTACCCATTCTCAGAAGAGAATGAAAAATTAGGATAGGAACGAATCCAAGACTTGGACCTGAAGGAGATGAAAGACCGGTACAATCAATTAAGAAGAGGGAGAATAGGATGGAGTTAGGAAAAGGCTGCACCCACCAACTATAGAAGACTGGCTGCTAGCCTACATCAAACAACTAAGAAACTAACTACATGGACTGCTAAGGTACGGGATCTTAGATGGAGAGAGTACGGAATGGACTAAGGGCTGGACTGGTTACGGAATAGGGGATTACCGACAAAGAGATGTACCGATTCCAATGCGTACGAGATAGAAAGATAAGTTAGCCTCAAGGGGCGGGGCTATTACACCAACAAGGAAATTGACTAAGACGATAGGCGAGGACCTTGAATCAATCAAGCAATGACTTTCTTCGAGAAAGAAGAGAAGGTAGACTAACTCAAACAAAAGCCATTTACATGGAACCTTAGCCCGCTCGGGAATGCTTTTCATACTCTATTTCTAGAAGGAAAAGAAAGTTAGACGCTTTTCTTCCTCCTTCTTCTTCTTAACTGACTTCATCGCCAGGAGTTGATTCAATTGCTAAGAAACTCTTGGAGTTTCTTCTTTCACAACAACCATAGCATGAGATTAGATTGACTCACGGAAAGAAAGAAGTTCCAAGAGCGGCTACGAGAGTGGGAAAAGAGCACTTATACATCGGATTCAATAGCAACTGGAATCCTTTCCTTCGTGGCAAAGAGCCTATTCGTTGCGAGCAGATGCGGAATTTCTTCTATAATAATTATAGTATAGGATACCACCAGCGTCGTATTCGATGATGGACATATTAGGTCAATCGGCTTAGGCTTAATCCCGAACAGCTGACGAGAGCTCTAAGCCTAGGATAAGGACCTTGTGTCCAGGAACCTATTTTACTGAGTCTCGGCACCATCCGAGGTCTCATTCCTCGGGTAGAAAGAGTTTTCCACTATTTCTGACTGCAGCGTGAGCACATAGAAGTTCTCATGTTGTGGTCGGTGTCGCATGAAGCACCTATTCCGGTTTTGAACTAGTTTGTGTATGATAGTATACACAATCTAGTTCAAAATATGGAATAGTTAAACCTCACTTCTTCCTCTGGTCCTTTGGTAGTGTTGATCTCACTACCCTTGTTCCAGTTGAAGAAGCCCTGGTTGGAACCCAGGCGCCCCCCCCGTCTCGACTCCGTGTCGGGCGATAAGGAGAGTGGATGTACTTTCACTGGGGCGAATACTAAGCAATCCTAGTATAGTAAGATCTGTTTAGTATGTCGAACCAGTGCCGGTTTCATCCTGGCGGTGTCTGTTTGAACAGACACGAAGGCTAATTGGGCCCTTTTGGTGAAGGTCCCCCTTAGCCTTCTCCTCGTCTCTAACCAAGGAAGTTGGCCTAGCGGTCACCTTCTTCATGCGATTTGTGGTTCGGTTTTAGTGGAAATCGAGGTCCCTATTCACTGCACCTTATCTGAAGCAGTGTAGAGTTTTATCTCCAGCACTATTACAATAGTGTTGTAGGTTCCTCTCTTTTCCACTCCCGCACCCTTGACTAGGTTTGGGATCTATCCGTGTTATCTTGGCTGTGCTGTGGGAAACCATAGCTTGCCTTGATTTTCACGGAGATTTTCTGGTTTAAGGAGGTATTGGGTGGGATTGAAACCCTCACTCAGTACCCTCCAACCATCTTATCTCCCAAACCTCTCACGTATTCCTCTGATCAAAGGAGTATTGTGGGAGCCTACTTTGAAGTTAGTGTCCACCCAGGATAATCTCCTGTTCTTTGCCTTGGTTTTCATATCATTGGCAAGGTCGATGCAGCCAGGCGCCCCTATTCCGGCTTTTAGAGTATCTTACTCTAAAGTCTGAACCTGGGTGCCCTTGTGTATACAATACACAGCATCGGGATGGATTCTTCTCTCCCTGGTATCCTTGTTATCCTTGGGTTTATTTACATTCCCTTGGAGTATAAGTATACCGGTGTGAGTACCATTTTAGGATCTTGATTTCTCAGGTGCTGTGTTGGGTTATAATCTAAACACTTGCCTGAGTGTATCCAGCTCCCTAATGGTACCTAGTGGGCTAGTTCAAGCAATTGAAGGCCTAGGAAAGCAACGGATTTTGACTATCTGCGACTATGTGAAGCAGAGTTTGCTAAAAACCCGTTCATACTCAGGCAATGTCTGTTCCACCCATGTGTGGGACATATGACCAAGTGCGCCTGTTTGCTTGTACTTCGCCCAGACAAGAAGGATATAAGTTCCCTTCGACTTGAAGTCTGCAACCGATAGATGTCCCCAGTGTCATCTATTGTTAATTCGCCTTGGGCCTCAATACCTTCTTAGTAGTTATTATTAAGTGGTTCCTTGAGGTTGCCTGTTGTATGCGGTTAACCGCCTGGCTTTTATGGCTCTTTGGTTGCTATTCGCGCTGCCTTACCACCCATTGGATGGCTGGCAGTGGTGAAGGTGGTCTGAATCGTAGCTGCCCCTTCTGGGATATGTCCTCCTCAGCAATGATATAGTAGTTGCTGGTGAGGCTGTTGTTGATGCTTACTCCCTTCCTTGCCCTGGCTGAACTTTGCCATTTCCATTCCTGAGTCAATTAGATTTTGGAATGTGAATGTCAAGGTTGACCAAGTGGTATTGGACTAAGTCAATATGCATTGACTATAACTCTAATATCTCAAAAGGCTCTGTTCGGGAGTAGATCCTTAGCTGACATTTGCTGGTTTACTCAACACCATAACGTAAGTTATTTGTGTTGCTTAGACTTGGTTGGTGCCGGTTGTTGGGTCCATGCCCACACGTTTTCCACTTCCACCAAGAGGTGGTTGCGTTTGTGTGCTATGGCATTTCAACTGTTCCGGTCAGTTGGTTACCCTCTTGAACTATAGTTCGGGCATTTAAACTGCTCGATCTGTATCTTCTGGTTGTGATAATCAGTCTGTTTGATGGTGAGCATGTGATACTTGACCTCACTGTTATCCAATAAATGGATGTACAGTGACTAGAGTGATTCCCATGGTACCATACGGTTACACTATCTTCGGATGTGGGTAGCTATTCTGGCTTCAACTTCCTCATGGCCCCAGACACCTAATCAATGTCTGGGTGTGAGACAAAGAAGCATCAGTATTTTACTGAGTCTCTGTAAAACCGCCCTAAGCCCCCAAGCCAGAAAAGTGGCTTATATTCCCATTTCTTAATGACAAAGAGCATTCGGATCATCCTACTTGATGTCATGCAGAATCTGATCCATCCCAAAAAGAATAAGCTGCCATGTTTACCGGACATTCATCCCTTATGTGGAAAGGTTGCTAAAAGCAAAGCTGATTTTATTTGAACCTTAGAACTCCGCCCGATGCCACGCATCATTCAGCCAAAATTGAGAAAGGGTTAGGTACACTTCTACACAAACCCTATAAAAGCGCCATTGCTGTCTACCTAATAGATTTTCTTTGAAAAGGAAAAGCAGTGTAAAAGCATCAAGCAAAAGGAAATAACCGGCCTAAGGAAGTAGCTCGACTTAGTAGTTGCATTCCCGAGGAAAAGGGGATTTTGTGCTGTGAAGGTGGGATCGGTACACACGGATAAGGACTATCATGAGGCTCTATGTACTTCATTCCGTTTACCCCGCCTTCCGAATTCTACATTTCCAATTTTCAATAAGTAGGATTCAGGTGATAACGGGGATAACCATTGCTGTGGGTGAGGGAGAGATAAAGAATTTTCTACTATAGGTTTAGGTGATCCTTCCAAATCATAAGCCTTCTCCAGTGCCTGGGTGGGTGCGCGAAATCATCGATTCTAAGTGCGGGATTCCACTACCCTTACATCCGTAGGGCAAGTCAATTTGACCTTCCCCGCTGGAGGATTCTGTAACCACTAGATTCTTTCGAGGGCTTGGTTTGGAGATAGCTGCAGGTTCTGAAATGCGGACTCCTCACTACGGGGTCGGATGAAGGGATTCGAAAGACAGCATGGATCGGGGAGAGGGGAAATTTGACAGCTCTATTGATCGAGAAAGCTTGGGCGGACCCCCAACCATTAGCACATTCTAAGATTCAGATGACTAATTGGCTTGAGTTGCAGAGGGAGAAAGGTGAATCCGCTCATGATGCGTGGAAAGTAGGGGAAGAGTCTGATTCAAAACTGTCTGCGATAGATCACGTCGAACTGAAGCACTTAAGAAAGAAGCTGAGAACTTTTGGTTGATTTGATGCTCATTCTGACACGGTTCATATAAAGTCACAGCACAGACATAACCTGGTTGCTGCTACTAGTCAGGCTCATCAAATGCAAACATGGCTCTTGTTGGCCTTGGCCCGGCCGTCAACTGCTTCAACAGCGGATGCGGCTGACCTAGATGTCCCATCAATAGCGAAGGAAGTGGCTGAACTCGTTCTTTGGGACTTGGACTCTGACTTTCCGTACTCGTCCCTGAACCCAATGGGGAATCCGTCCCTTTCAGCCCCTGAACCTAATGAATCTGTTTGGTACGCTGAGGCTTCTCCTTCCCCTGAAATCGGCCGTAAACAGACACTGCTTGAAGACAAGAAAGGTTGGGACAAAGACCTCTCTTTCAAATCTCGTAGGAAGTGGAAAGGAAGTAGCTTGTGCTTGGCGTGCTCTAAGCTCCGAAGCTTATGTTCGATTGAATTAACCTCAACAACTCGTGAAAGCAGTTTAACTAATGGCCGAAGTCCTTCTTCGCGCACAGCCAGACCTTCTGCTCGATTGTTTGTTGCGGGAAGAAGGCTGGAATCTGT